>CM057811.1:15358824-15496324 GCA_030067965.1 Latrodectus elegans
TACTTTGACGCATAAAGTTTATTTCCCACCAAACAGTCATTTCTCATAAAATACATATTCTCCTGCTGTATGTCTGATACATTATGTGCCACCTTTTCAATCAATAAACATTTAGAGAATTTCACCGACATGAAATTACTTTTTGATTAGATTTATTTCTACATCGATGTCAGAGAGAAGATGAGTTGTTGTCCTCCTGATGGCTTGATAAATGTATACTTGGATTAGGATCCACTCCATTAATATATTGAAATTAGATAATTTATGGTGACTTATTTGGCCTCGATTTCCTGAGCAATTCTTGGGGGCATCATGTCAGTCGTTATTAGTTTTTAAACTTGAGCAATATCGATTTTGGGGAGTGACTACTTTTTCAAAATATTTACCCAAAATAATTACAGCTTATGTTACGACCATTGAATAGTGAGTAGGAATTCTAATTTTCAATCTTTGATGCTGCAGCTTTAAATATTCTTAGGTTTTGTTGGGTAATTTTAGTAAAATAAAATATACTTATTTATAATAAGATAAATTTATATATTTGTATGCATGTATGTATACATATATACATGTAAAAATATATGTTTGGAGGAACTTATGAAAATTCGATAAATCATGTGAAAATACATAATATATAAATAATTTTAATATGAAAATAATCTTGAAGATTAGGAAGTGTATTAAATTATATTAACACTGAAGACAAAATTGATTGCTAATGATTTTGAAAGAATTCGATAAATCTAGGAAGAATGGAATATTTTGAATGAAAAGGAGAATAAAATAATTCCATCAATACACATATCAATTTTATGTTTTTTATTTGATGTTTTTAATTAAAACTAATAACATAATAAATATTACTTTTATCAATTATATATAAATTACTTTTGTTAATAAATTTAAGCATCTAGAATTCTTAAAAATTCTTCTATATGCTTAGTTTTTAAAATCTGTAAGAATGTGTGCTGTTACTCATTACAAGTTCAGAATTATTACAAATTTTCTACAGTAAGTTTTTTATGAATAAATTAGCGAAGTGCTTTTGTTGTAGAACGTCGTATTTCTATGAAAGTAAAGAAGAGGAATTGAGATCACTTAACAGAACTTTAATTATTAAACTTTAATTTTTCTCATCGAAACGAAAACATTTTACTTTTTATATTAGAATGCCATCATTAGGATTTAATATTTCTTGTGAGAAATTAGATTTTTTACTGGGAATTATATTATATCTTGTTCCATGGTATGGAAGATGAAATTCACTTTTATTATAAGCTGGTTATAAAATATGAACAAAAAAATCTATAAATCTATATACATTCCATTAGAAAAATTTTATAATAAATCTCCATAGTGAATGTTTAAATGATAATGAAATTAAGATAATAGAATTGTTTGTAAGACATGAATAAAGAAATATTATTAAACACATACATCGTGGTAAAGGCATACTCCGAATTGTATTTTGAAGTTGAAGGGTTTGAAATACTCGCCCATCAACAGGTACCTTGTAATTTTTAACGAGATCACACCTGAACTGTCATCTTTCGGTGCACATCTACGCCACATCAGCTGAAGGACTTTGGGTGTCCTTGATTGAAGTGGACACATCCTCAACCAACGGAATTCCATCAACCGAGTTAAGGAGAATGTGGTCACCCTTCCTGTCACAGCCAGTGGCAAAAAATGGTTCACTTTGCTGATTTTAACGGGAAGCACCATGGAGCTACTTAAGCTTAATATTATTAAATTGGAAAGATATGGAATATTTTCAAAATTTAAATGCGTTTTTTGCCAAAAATGTTAGTTGAGTTAATCTATAAAAGGAATTAGTTTGTGGTCTTGAAATATATCATGTCCTTTTTGTTACACACATTTAGAGAAAAAGCACTGCAGTCATCACACACGATAGTTAGAAGCTCTCGAATTTTTAATCATTCGTGATCACTAGAAATCACAGAAGTGCTGATTCATACAAAACTTAATGTTTTCTATGAAATGAGGTGCCCCAAAAAATTCCATCGAAAATTAATCTTCATGATTTTAAATTGATAGTTGGAATGAAATCTTACAAGAAAATTCCTGAATAAAAAAATCGATTTGAGAGGTAAGTTGAGACTATCTTGAACCATCTTGTATTGGAATGTTTGAGAACGAAGGAAGCTGTCAAAAGTTCATCGGACGAACATTATGAATTGATGGCCAAGATGTTATGGTTGAAAGATCTTCCAAAGAAATGATATCTCTGGAAACGGAAAACTAAGTCTGGAAGCCTTCAGCTTGGTAAATGAATCTGAATTATGAACTTCCACTTTCGGAGCACGCCCAATGACTATAAAGTAGAGGACAATAAAATGTACTAACCATAAATTTATAATTAATTAATCAAATCACTTTGAAAACCTGTACAAAAAGGTTCAGTACACTCATGTAGATTAACAGCCTCTATTGAAAAGCTCATATTAATTCTATTACGCCATCAAATCTTTATGTTAAGTCTGTTATTGTGGGGTAAGATACGTGGCACTTAATATTTTTCAGATTTCACTTTTAAGGAATATCCTTTAAAGTATGCCACAACAATAAACGATAGTGCAATTCTGTTAAAATATGATACATGTATGTATTATAAGGTTACCGTTATTGTGCTTGCAAACCACCCAAGATAATTCCAGATTTTCGATGGACTTTAGTACTCTTTGCAGCTGTCAAAGATATCGATATTTCCCATTTTAGACCCCCGAGAACTATGCAGTACTAAGGACAATCGAAGAATAATGTTGAAATTGCAAACAAGATCCTTGAAAGGTTATTAAGTCCTTCATGACAAATGTGATTCCTTGAAATGAACTGGAACCACCGGTAGAGGGACCAGATTCATTCAAAGATTTTATGGTCAATTTACTATTTCTTATTTGAATCGGTCGAGTGACCTGAAACTTGCAGTCGTGGAGTGATTTCAGAAGTAGATTCTAGAGGTCTCTAGAGTTTCAGATATTGGGGGAGAGATTAGATATAAATAACAGGCCTTTTTGTGCGACCGAGAGGACTTCGATCTAATGTAGTTTCCCTGAGAGCTGATCCTTTGAGAGTCACAGCGTGGACAAGTCAAAGAGAATAGGAAGAACGGATTGAGCGTCCTTTAGATACTTTTTTTTAAAGCAACGGCAGGTACTTTGGTGACAAACCCTTTGCCACGACAAGGCCGGAAACTGCTATTCATTTGTGGTTACCCAATGGGCACCTGAGAACCAAGTCAAGGAGGCGAGTAGCATTACCCACGCCATACCACCACAGTCTCGTTTATAAGGTGAGCTACATTAACACACCATCTCATATGAAAGGACAGAGAAGCACAGAGAGAAAGTAGCATTCATTCTCGAACCGAGTTCCGAACCCGGGACCCATAGCTCAGGAGTCAGGAACGTTAACAACTAAGCCACTATATAAAGGCCTTTTGATCTTGGTTATTCACATCAGACCTCGAACCGGAATACTCAGAGCATCCAATACTCTCAAGAGAAGATCATCGAAAACATAGAGTGACTTTTCAAGACTGTTTTCCTAGTGCGAAATTTAAGAGACTGTTTATTCGCTACCTGCGAGGAGTTTCTCCCAGTCTAAAATTGAAGTGAAACACCTCAGTGTTTGAGGAATTCGTCAGTTTCCCTGGAGTCTAGATTTTATGAAAGTTTATTATAATTTATAGTGTAAATTGAGAATAAATATTTAGTCAAGATTATCAAATTACGTGAGCTTGATTCCTTAGCTGCAGTGCCTACATATAGTTCAGCCTTCATAGAGTGAATACACTACTATACATACTTCTCATGACACGGGTAAATTAGAATCCTCTGAAATACATTCAAAGATACATTTTGAAAAAAATATTGCCCCATATACTATATACTATAGACAACAACACATTTACATATGTAGAATATCAGTATTGTCTTTCATATTTGTTAAGTGTATTGTCGTCTTCAATTTTTATACCACAAAAGCTAGCAAATGAACACCTGGTCCTACTCGTATAAGCTTAGCGGAGAGTATAATCTTTTCATCATGAGAGGTTTTTCTTGATCAAGATTATATGTTATCAAGAGAGGAATGTTTTAATCTACCAAACTGTCATGGATTTTTTAGAAAGTTCACAGTAGTGATAAGGTGTTCCGAGATAAGTTAATTTCCTTGGAAGTTTATATTTAAATAATGAAAAATCTTCTTTTGAGGAAATGAATTTATTAATTGTGTCTGACTCTCTCTTTTATAATATTTACTAAATTATATATATTACATTACTGTACGTAACAAGTTTGTTTTTTTATATTTTTACAATATTGGAAAGTAAGACTGTATTTCTGAATCCTAAAAACGGATGAAACTCAATCTGAACATAATATTTAGAAAAAATTAAGAAATTGATATGCAATTTATCCTAAAAGATCCTAATCAAAGTTCTTGAAAATTATAATCATGAAAACAATAGATAATAAATGTGTTGATAAATGACACACATTTCTTATTTGAAAGCAAACTTTCTGATAAAACTTCCACACTGATATCAGTTTTATCTTCATTGTTTGATTGTTGAAGCATATCAATAGTCTAACTATAACCAGTCGATTTCTAAACGAGAAAAAAAATCAGATTGCTTACAATTCAAAGATTTACTTTTCTTGTTGAAATCCAATTCACCGAAGCACAGGATTTATGTTTCAGTTCGCTAAAAGCTTATCAGAGAATTTAGAGAGATAAGAAATAGATTGAGCTTTCCAAAGAAAATGTCCTAAAATCGCAACTATTTTAGTCTCAAAATTTAATTTATTTTTTTATTATATTGATGAAATAATAGTTGGGATTTCTATGAAAGAAAATTTCAGGATACACAGCTAAAATATATAACTTAGTTTCAAAATAATCAAGATAAATCACATAATGCTGGACATTTTCTTATTTCTTTGTTAGAAGAAGAAACATTATTAAAAGCTTTTAAAAATATTTAGTTTCTAATATTTTGGACTGCAAGAGATGTTTTTAACAAAATCTATCACACTATTAAAGAACATATAATGTTAGTTTTCTTCTAACTATTTTTTATTGAATTGATACTTTAATATAACTTTCCTAAATACAGATATACTCGCGTACTTCCAAATTCAATAAGTCCCATACGCTATAAAAATTATAAGAATTTATTAAGGAAAATAACCATTTGCATTTGATAGTTTACAAATTAGAAATTTTCATAACGGCGAAAAATTGATAATTTCAAACTAATTTGTAAATTAAGACATTAAATTAAAATAATTAATACAAAATTGCCAGCAAAGCAAAGTATTCTTTTTATTAAGATTAAACCCACTGGTATTATAAATTTAGTTTTTATTAAAGAATTACAAAAATTCTAATTATAATAAATTATGAAACCATTATTACCAGTAAAAATTAAGTGATGTTTTTGGAATAAAAACTTTTTCTGATGTCGAGGGTGAGTAATTCCCCAATCTGAGTCAGAGATCTTATAATGGCAGGGAAGTCAAAAATGTGCCTTTGTGTTACTTATGCAATGGAATATTATAGCAATTAATACACAGAGATGATAGGTTCTGTTGCCATCTCTCTGGATCTTCATATCCCTATAGTGACCGGTTCTAAGGCGAGTGATAGTTTTAGTAAGGTCTCTGCGTTTATTTCACAAATCTGAGTTATTTTTAAGGATATTTTCTCTTAGAAAGTATATAGCAATCGCATTAACATCGTCAAGAGTGTCTTTGAAGGTGCTTCCGTCATTGAATTTTCTCCCTTCTTTGGCAAGTTGATCTGCCTCTTTATTTCCTGGGATGCTTTGAAAAGTTCTGGTGGTGAAAATGTTAAATAATTTGGTGAGCTGAACGTTATCACTTGATATATGAAACTGCAAATAAGTGTGAATTATGATAAATAAGAAAACTTCTCCTTCACGAGCATACGAAGAAAATTATTTTAAAATACTTTTAATATTTCTAATTAAAAAAAATTGAATCCAGAAAATTTTAAATAGTCAGATTTTAAAAAGAAAAGAAAATCGCGCGTTACTGCAGATATGTTACTGTTTACGTGAATTCTTGTTTTTCATTTGGAATGTCTTATATTGTGCTCGTAAGATAACATAAAATAATTAAGCAGTTCTTACATTACCTTTTAACTGAAAGTTAATCAATGAGCTTGAAAAATCAGATTTTCTGTGAATCTATTAAGATTCAGTTGAAACAATTTTAGTGAAATGTAGAGTCTTTTTGATGCAATGGTTTACTTGAATTTATTATGATAAATGCCCTCATATGCACTTGAAGCATTTTTTGATATTTTACTCTATAAAGATGATACTCTGTAAGTTTATGTTTAGAGTTTTTTGGAGTTTTAATTTCTTTTAAATGGAGGATTTTATCTACGTAAAGTTACCAACAACCTTCTCCAAAGTAGAAATACCCCTTGAATGCAGCTTTCTGTTGGTTTGAACATGATTTCAGAGAAAAGATTTTATCTTCGTATGGATATTTATTCTAGACAAATGCTGTCTCTAATGTTCTACAAGGTAGAAATGGTATTCTTACAAAGTAGTATAAGAATTTTGAAAAACGATAGTAAGAAACGCTCCTTGAAAAGTCCATTCAAGTGTTCTTAATTTCGTATTCGTGAATATGTCTAGCGACCACCAATTTTAATTGTGATTCAGGTGCATATGCTGGAATGTAAGTTAATCACCTAATAGTACACCTTAACAATATTTTATATTTGCCGCAAATATATATATATATATATATATATAAATATATATAAATATATATATATATATATATATATATATATATATATATATATATATATATATAAATATAAATATAAATATAAATATATATATATCTATCTATACCTATATCTATATCTATATCTATCTATCTATCTATCTATCTATCTATCTATCTATCTATCTATCTATCTATCTATATATATATATATATATATATATATATATATATATATATATATATATATATAAATATAAATATAAATATGTATATATCTATATCTATATCTATATCTATATCTATCTATCTATCTATCTATCTATCTATCTATCTATCTATATATATATATATATATATATATATATATATATATATATATATATATAAATATATAAATATATATATATATATAAATATATAAATATATATATATATATATATAAGTTGTTGCTATTGCACCTGCATGTTTTCCTCTACCTAGTCCTGAGTAGGGTTTTTCCTGTTAGATAAAAGCAATCGCGTAGAGTCTTCGTGATTTTAAAGCAGAGAACAAGAAGCAGACCTGCCTCTAATGCTTGGCCTGCCATCCTCAGAGGTGGACTATCATTTCACTTGGAGGACAATGAGTCCAACCCAAATTTTAAAGTGCTTTATACGCTTTAGCGAACAAGATGGTTCTTCGGTTAACTTGGGATTTGAACTCACTAGGCCTAGTGTTTAGAGAATTGGCCTGTGGTCCGCAAGAGCTGGGTTCGATTCTCAATGTCCACATTGTCCCTCCGAGTATGTATTATATAAGTACTCATTGAATTTGTGGAATTAAAAATCTTGTGGTGGGTCATTCAGAAGTTACCATGGGTGTAATGGTCTGGAAAAAATTTCCTACCCCTCCAGATCAATGTCAAATATGTGTTAGTGAATCCTTTGTGGGTGCCATCTATCGGAGGAGTCTTAGAGCAAAATCCAACTTGGTGAAAAAAACTACTACACCTTCGTGGTGCTCTAATTATATGAATTAAACATCCTTCTGTCTTAGTATTGCATAGCAGTTGGCTGGTAAGCTTGGCTTGTCCAAGTGTTATAAATAAAAATGACAACATATCTGCATCTATCTATTTATATATGTATGTGTGTGCGTGCACATGTGCATTCATAATGATTCACTTTGCACATATTTTCCATCATTTCTCGAGAGTTTCGTTCATTAGACAAATTTATCTATGAATATTTAATTTTAGAAAATATCATGGAGTAGAGATTCGTAAATTTTTACTTACTCACTCACACACTGACGCACGCACACATACTTTCTTGTAAGTATCTAAGACTTATTCAAGGAACGATTGCGAATAAATGGAACTTTTCAGATTGAAATAACAACTGAATATTTTGTTTATTCGCTGTAACAAATAAAAATGTTTCTCTCCAGAAAAACATGGTTTGAAATTTCAGATTACATAACAAAACTTATGTAGATTTTATAAGTCTATATTTTCTCTTCTTAAATTTGTGCTTTCATGGAACAACATTAGTAAAACTGGGGAGAAGGATGTAGGATTAATTAATATATAATATACTTATATTATATTATAATTTTAAGTGGTATATATAACTAAAAATATTAGTATACTTTGCTAAGACAAAGAAATGCATATTTATTCAGTAAAACGTTCACAGTTATCTTGTTGAAGGCAAAATACGTTATATAATATTAAATCATTGGGAAATTTAATGTCAGTAAATATTTATATGTTACATAAATGAAATATATTTTAATAGTGAATATCTTTATAAAAATGTGTTTACTCTAAAGCACTTAAATGCTTTTATAATAAAGCATTTCATCAGTTTCTTTTTGTTCTACGAAGTTTTAACTGTGCATTGCGGTAAATTTTATGATTTAATTACCGTAAATTTGATTATAATTCAATTAACAGAATCAATATTATCTTGTATATTTCATTTCCACCTTTTGCTACATAGCGCTAACTGAATAATATTTAATAAGCGTAAGAATTGCTTATGTAACTGTCTTTGGATGTGTCTAAAAGCCCGACAGATCTTTTGCGGCCACGAAAATATGGCGTTTTCACTAACTTAACTGTCACAAACACAACGATAATTAAATTGCGAATTTAATAGATATGTAAAAAAAAGAAGATAGCTACATTAAAACTTTAATTAAAATAATATTAACTTTTTACTGACAGTGTTGCTATAATGTATAAGAACAAAAATCAACTATAAAGGGTTAATGCAATTTTTTGATGATTGGAACTGTAAATTTATCTATCTCTCCTTAAACTTTAAAAAAAAAAAAAAAAAAAAAAAAAAAAAAAAAAAAAAAAACTTGGTAATATTTTTCATTTAGAATGATTATAAAGTTTCTTAAATAATAATATGGATAATCACAGGCTTTCAAAAATATACATTTTAAGTTCTTTCTTATTTGTAATTATAAATATGTTAAAATATTGACATGTTTGTTTACGTTTCCAGTTTATTTATGCCTATATAAAATTTGCTAATTTCAGCCAATCACCTCCAAGTTTTGAACATTGCCCAAATAATGAAATCAACACTTGAAATGGTACCAGCTTTTCCATGCCATACCAAACCAGAGGAAAAATATTGAAACCTGGACTTTCTCTAAATTCCTTAGTAGAATTTTGTGAAAATGATGGACTTTCCACTGATATAGAACCTATTAATTTTGGACCCACTAATATAGAACCTATTAACCTATTAATACCCAATGTTAAGAACAGCTTTTCTTCTAATTAAACCACTTTGGGCTATACCAATTAAATTAATTAAAGGAAAACCTTCGTACTGTTACAAACTTCTTTCCATATTTTGAGTTTATTTCTAAGTTTCTTGATGTCAATTGTTTGTGCTTTAATATGAAATTCGGTTTGTCAATTTTTTTAATTATAAAGTACGTTTACACAGGTAATGCTTTAATAAATAAATTTAATAAATGTTTTAATAAATAAATTAATGATGCGTTAATAAATAAATTTAATTAAGAAAAGGGAAGTATCATCTTTATAACAAGTTGTAAGACTTTGTTGTTAAAGGTTAACAATTAAGCAGCAGATAAACTAAGGAAATGCAAAAATTATCGCAGATAAGTCTTTGGAGTACCACTGAAAAGATTCGAAAATTTATTGAATACGAGATATAAGAATGAAATATAAATATTCACTTGTCATAAAAATAAATATTTAAACAAATCAGTCCTTAAAATTTTTTACCAGAGATATGCATTTTCTTTTATACTTCAACACATTCTAAATTTTGTACAGTACTAACTGATAATTTTGAGATATATTTTAAGAAATGGTTTAACTTCCTCACATATTTTCTGAATTTAAATCTTTACGGCACCCACGAGCTTAATGTGAGACGCATCTGTTACATTCGGGCAACAGATTATTAATTTTTTGCACAATTTAGAGCTTGGATTGTGTTGAAATTATCCGTTAGTTCTACAAAAATATGATATTCGCAATAATTGAAATTTTAAAATCCTTGTGTTTTTCTACAAACACTTCACAGATTTTCACTGCAATCCAAAAATGCTTCTGCTCAGATTTATCTTTGAATTTCGGTAAACTGCCTATAATAGGTAATGTTTATCACAAGATTTTATTTACAGAATTTCAAAGCACATGGTATTATTTGCATTCAACAAATTTACTATATCAAAATTGTAAGAAGAGTTTAAAAGAATTACTATAAGAATAAAAAAGCAAACTGTTAAGAATGTAAATGCATTTTAAGAAAAGGAGTGAATAAATGAAATTTAATGTTTCTCAGTAACTAACATAAAAGTAGTTAGATTTAATGTGTACTTACGAGAAATATATATTATGCACTTACTAATATATATATATATTTTTATATATATCTACACTCACACAAACTAGTTTCTTATTTCCTTAATATGTTGTTTAAATTGAATTTAATACAAATGCATAAATGTACGCATTGATTATTAAACTATGGGCGAACTGTTTTTGATTTTACTTACATTAAAAGTATTTACATAATAGATTTATTCTCAACTAGTATTAAAAATATTAAAATGTAACTTTTTAATTACATTCTGTTTCGCAAAGGTATTCCAAGGTATAAACCATTTTCCTTTTATATTTTACAATAGAATAAATTTGTGCTATATTTTTGTAATATACAAGTATATATATGAATATAATATATATACCGGGTGCTTATAATTCCTCCGTCTAATTATAACTTCCTCTATAAATGGCATCTTACAGCACTAATAGGTGAACTGAATGGAATGTGAAATTTTTATTTAAGCTATACACGAAATACGCTCACGGAATTTTGAAAAAAAAATAGTTATAAAATATCCATAAGAGAGTGCCCTTTTGGTAAACACATGAAATGTAACAGAAATAAACGAACAAAAACGGATACAAAACAATATTAATGATTCAGAACAGGAATTATGAGTAAAAACGCAAAACTTGAAAAGCTGTCAGTTGGAGAATAATGTCAAGATTAACATACTTGAGATGAAGAGCTTTATACAAAACAGGTCGGAGTATAAGACGTTTGCAGGCATTGCCATCTCTAAGTCTATGTTTCCGACTGTACTAATGATGGTCTCTTTAAAGTAAGTTATTGAGGAAATTATTTTACTAAAGAAAATGGGGAATTATTCTTCTTCAATTATTTCACAGAGCAACATAGGTTAGTCACTCCTTTCTTAATCCATGACATTTATGTTTGCCGGAACTAATTCCGAGATTTCCGATTTTGGGGATATTTAAAAAAATGGGTATAATGAAGGTATTGTGACGTTGGATGACCAAACGAACTCCACGAAGATTCATTTGCGAAGCGTAGCAACTGATCATATTATCGAACATACTATTCATCAACTTGAAATTTTGTAAGTGAATGTGAAGGGTCTCGTGGAACAATTTTGCGTGCATCGTTCTGGATATGATTAACAACTGATTCTCCAGTGCAATTCCGTTCTAATTTGTTCTTGTTTCAGCAAACTGAACTGTTTTTGTTTTTACCTTACCTTCACTTAATGTGGTTCGGTGACAAAATGATCAGAAGCTAGTGTACAATAGTTAATGTTTTTCGTTTGACACTATCAGCTTATTATATCGTCTGCTTTATATATCGTTTGATTTCTATATATCGCCTTCTGGGGGGAATTTTTTTTATTCAAAAGCTATATTTCGAGAAGTATTGTTGTGGCAACACAAATTTGGTTTTAAGCCATTTTGTTTGAATTTTCAACGGTCTGGCATGCAATTCCACATTGCAATATTGAAATTTTTCTAGCCCTGACTTTTTCATTAAAAACAGACTTTTGGGCTACGTCTTCATCTCGGTAACTTTTCAATTTTTATTTTTTCTTGTATTTATTTCTCTTTTTTTCTTTTCAGAAATCTCTGAATTCTTTTTCTTTAGCAACTTGTCTCATAAATAAAAATGCTAATGTCTGCTCACTAAAATCTTCATATTTATGATCCTGTAATTGTATTTGCAAGAACCGGAATAAAAAAAAAGTTTCTTCCATTCCATCTTCATTCAGTTTGAACGAGTTAATGTTTTTTTCCTTTCACAGGATTCTGGTGAAGCCAGAGAGATCTGTTGTTCCTGGGTTCACCATTGTATGATTACCACTTAAGCCTTGCGCCATTTTTTCGCAACTTCGAATTCTTTAGTTTCCCGTCATAACAAAATTGTTTCTGTATTTTGATTTAGTCATTTATTGCTTTAAGTTTCATATTTTTCTGAAAAGGCACCGACTTGTGGACATTTAAAAGTAAATTTTTTTTAAAAACTTCTTGAGGGTATCTCTTGTAGAGAGCATATACAAAATTTCATTGCATTTCTTTCACCCATTTGCACTGTAGGATGTCGTTGGTAAGGGAAGTTTAATTACAACCACGCGCTATGTTGCAGTTAATATTTTATTCTAGTTGTTATAATGGTAAAATCATGATTTTAATTTATACTATATAATAATTTTTCAGGAAGTTGTTTCATGCAACAATTACAAATAAATTCAAATCTTTCTTTATTTTAAATAAGTCAGAATATTTTTACTAAGCAAATAAATCAGGATATTTTTATTTGTTTAATTGGTTATAAAAATGCTTGTAATTTGAAAAGTTTCATAAATATTTCCATTTTTAAAAAAGAGCTTATTGATGATATATTTTTAACTACCCTGGTAAGTTTAAAATATACTAAATTTAAGGAATGTTCTGATGTTTCTAGGGTTTAATATTGATGAAATGGATTGTGTAAACTTGTATCCCTTTTTAGGATAATTCGTATGAGTAAACAATGGTCATTAGCAATGGAAATATTTCTGCGAAAATTCTAAGATATCTAATTTATTTTAAATACAGCAGGACTAAATGAGATGTCAGCTCAAATGTCTATTATGTCATTGGTACAAAAGCTCAAAATTATGAGGCTGTTGTCTTTGCTGAGCGGTTTCTCAGTAGATAGAAATAGATAGCTGGTAACATTTAAGAAACTAACAATACATTAATTAAATAATGTCTAAACTGTTGTTTAGCCTTTTTATCTAAATAAATATTTATAGCATTTTCTAGATTTAAGAATTTTTTTTTAAAAGTTTAAGGAAATGCGAAACATTTAAACCAACTTAATACTTATTGTTGATAATATTTTATTTATTTCTGGAAAAATACTAAATAATATTTATGATTAGAAATGAAGTGTTAATCAATTTGTTTCAAATTACAAGTTTAAAAAAATGATTTGAAGAATATAAGTAGGGAGTACAGTCATCATTATTAAACAAAGCACAATCCCTATAGTATTTAATAAATATATTTTCCCTCCAATTTAATCATTAAATGTATATTCCATTTGTCATCGAGAAAGTAATAAGCGGAATTCCAAACTATGGAGACAGCTTAAATTCCTTGAAGTCATCACAAACGGCTAGCTTCAAAAATCAGCCCATTACCAAGGAATTCAATAAACTTGTCGATAATATATTTCGTAATAATTCTCTTTGGCTTATAAATCTTCTTACAAACATATCATTAATTGGAATTGTACCAAAAAGCATACATAATGATATTGAATCACAGATTTTAATATATAATGAATTTCTTGCAAATAATTTGTTTGAATTTTATGTGTAAAACACATAAATTTGAGATTAGCAACTGTAAGAAATTCATAAATAATTTAAACATGTTAAAAATTACTTTAACATACAATTGATAAATTTTTGTATTAAAGTTTTTAACTTATTCAGTAAATTTTTTATGTTTCATAGATATGAAAGGAAATTTTTTATTTTTCATTGGCACACTATTATCTTTCTTTCAAGAATATGCTTTATAATTCATATTAAGTTATTAATTGAATATAATAATAGTGAAATAAACATCATTAAATATTTAAATGTAATAAATATTATCAGAGAGAAAGAAAACATGAAATATCAATTTAAGCTGTTTTTTTTACAATAAAAAAATCAGGAAATTTTCGTAGATTGTTAAATATTTAAAGTTGTTATTTTGATAAATACAGTGATGTATTTAAATACATCATAAATAGATCACTCTCAGGTGTGACAAAATTAATTTCGTCTAAAAATTTCTTCTACATATTTAGTCAGAATGCAAACTGAAAGATTATATGACCTAAATTCACAAACTAATTATGAGCTGGTTTAGATCCTTTGTAGTGGAATTTTTTTCAAATTTAAACATTTAAAGCATGAATTTGAAATGGGTATTCAACGTACAAACTCTAGACAACGAAGTTTGACTTATCAGAAGTAATATAGAAAGACTTATACTTGTCTATCTTTTTTAATTAATATAATATTTAAATAATTTCTTAAACTATTATATAGTAGCTACTGCTAAATTATTTCTTATAAAATTGTAGATTTTAAAATTTTATAAATAAATCAATAAGGTACACTTTTAGTTATTTTTTTAATTATTTTGAAGTAAAAGCCATTCAAACTTCATATTTTATTATAAACAATTAAGAAATATAAAGAACAGATTTAAAGTTGCAGTATATAAACTGAACTTTTTGTATACTAGTATTATCAAACATAAAACATACTTTATAAAGATTCATTAAGGAAATTATAAAAATTTCCTTTTGCAAACTTCATTTAATATTTTACTATTAATTATATGTAATTTTCTCCATCAGAAAACTAATTTACATTTTTTTAAAGTTTAGTTGTGCTAATATTTTTAACTAATTCAATTAAATATCAATTTAAAATCTTGTATTCCGAATTAAACTTAAAATATTGAAATTTAATGAACATTCTCAGTCAGTTTTATATATGCTTACACAATGTAATCTAAGATTAAAAAGTTTATACACACACAATAAACACTTCGTATTCTAGTGAACAAAGTGCATAAAATGAAAATTCTCAGCACGGTTGTCCTTGTTGAAGGGATTATCTTTTCCCACATTTATTCTTCTCTGTCAAAGATAACATGAACTAAAAATATCTTGTTTGGTGGACAGTCATCAAGGGGATAAAGACTTTATTTGATAGCCTAAAGTTAGATAACTAAAGACTTTTTAGTTGACCTTACTTGAGGAGTAGAAGTGAGGAGATAAAGAAAAATTATATATATATATATATATATATATATATATATATATATATATATATATATATATATATGTTTAAACAAAAACACTCACAATTTGTAATTTATATTGTTCAAAATTTAATAGTTATGACAAAATTGATGAAATCTTTTTATAGCGTGGTAATTAGAATTTTTATACATTTACATATAATTTTATCGTTATCGCTTATTTTTATTTGATCTGGAATTTTTGTAGAAATGTATGCTAATTTTTAGCACACCTTTAAAAAAATCTGTGAATAGATAAGGTATTATAATAAGCATATATTGAGCGAGAATATATAGTTATAAAATTACATTCTTTCATTAGATCATTTTTTGTATTCAATATGCTTCATAAAACGAAAGGAATCTTGTACAATAACATTTTTAAGTTTACAAGAAAAGAATTATTGCCTATGGATTCTTTGAACTACCCTTTTAAGAAATTAGTTATCGTGTTCGATCTAACTCTGCTATAATCATGCGAACATAAAATCAGAAGTTACAAGAACGAATAACTAATAAAAGTGACTACAAAAGACTTCTTGCAAAACACCAAGTTAAGACAAGCATATTGAGTAAAATTCAGGGCTACTCTACATCAGCAAAAATTATTTAGTAGAACAAAAACTAGAAACGGCAACACCCATCAAAGTACCCATTACAATTACCATAAAATTACCATTACCATTTATTAAAGTAGCAATATATCTGGGAAAGTAATCTTATTTCGTCTAATGAAAGTTTTTTAGTACATAGATCTTATTTATAATCTAATTTCAGCAAAAATCATTTTATAATCAAATTTCAGTTTATCAAATAATAGTTATCGAAACAATATATGTTCATTTTATGTTACTTCTAGGTTTAAGCAACAGGTTCTTGCGAAACATCAAGTAAGAACTGAGCTGGGTGCATTAATGGCATTATACTGTATTTTCATCCTTTTATTTGCGTCTTCAAGAAGAAAAGATTAAAGATAGAGTCAAAGAAAAGTTATTTAAAATTACAATCTAAAGAGATTGTTAAAATAATTCCTTGTGGTTCCCATGGTTCTCTTCCTAATTCAAATCAGATGTAGACTTGATGGAGTATAAATAGTATAATATAGAGTATAGTATAGCATACGAATATTATAGAGTATAGTATAGTATAGTATAGAATATAGCATAATATAGAGTGTAGTATAGTATAGCATACGAATATTATAGAGTATAGTATAGTATAGAATATAGCATAATATAGAGTATAGTATACGAGTATTATATTGTATAATATAGTATAGTATAGTATAGAGTATAGCATAATATAGAGTATAGTATAGTATAGTATGGAGTATAACATAATATAGAGTATAGTATAGTATATAAGATTCTTTGCCAATCATTTCAAGTACATATTACCTGTACAATGACAGACTAGTGCTGTGTCTTAAAGCTTTTATTACTATTTTTTGATAATCCAATAAAGTTGAATAACAGAGACGAGAATCTTTTCTTTTATTAGTCAGATTGATGAAGAGGATATTTCCAGATTTCCTTTCATTTGCAGAGTTAAATGTAACTCTTTGCTTACAAAAGTTTTTTAATGTAATTCATACTGTGAATTATACAAAATTTTACATTAAATGTATCGTGTTAGACTGCGTATTTTGATGTTATTCCCATGTTATTTGTGTCTTACTGAAAAATGTCCAATTTACTGACTTAGTTATTTATGTAGTAATCTTAATAAAACGATACTGTGGAATTTTGATTTCCAATCAAACTGTATTTCTACTTAAGTACATTTAAAAATCAAAATAAAATCTTAGAACAATTAAGTAAAATAAAGGCACAGATGTCGTATAATCCAGGATGTCAAATTCTGAATTTTGTTAGCGATGAAGAATTGTTGTCAAGATGACGTATCGTGACAAGCGTGATGACATAAATACTAGAGTTACCAAAACAGAATTTTCTGCATAATTCTTAAAAGTCTCCATACCTATGACGTGATAAAAACAAGGTCAGATGCATAAGAAAACTCGCCAAAAAATCACCGAACTCAGTATTTGGCCTTCTGGATTATACAGCACCTGTACCAAAATAAATATATACAATAAACTTTAAGCACCAAGAGATTTTTAATTTTGATTATGAAAATATTTACCCGAAATGTTAGGACAAAAGCAAAAGTTATCAAATTAAGTCTTTTATAAACTAGAACATTATTCGAACTGAGAATAAGGGATTTTTAATTCCTAACTAATCACAAATTTTTAATTAATTGATTTCTATGCTAGTTATAAAATTATAAAAATAATTTTATAATTATAATTTATCAAAAATGCTTCTGAGAATATAAATATTCTTCAATTTTTCATATAGATATTTTATCAAGAGATCAAGAGTATATTTTATATTCATTAAATGGAATATTTTAAATGTTGAATTTCTTAATTAAAGAAATGTGATAAAGTGTTTAATTATATATATATATATATATATATATATATATATGTATATATATTATGCATATTATGCAACTTCTAACAACTAAATGTAGTTCAAAAGTTATACTGTAGTTGGAAAATATAAGCGTTGAGAAAATACTTAACTATATAATCTAGAAATCATATTATATATTGATAATTTATGAAAATTTCTTTGGCATATTTTATTGCATGTGTATATCTATTACATATTAATATGCAATTGTATTCAACTTATTGTGCATTAAAATCTACGAAAGCTTTTCGCAAATTATGCGAATACGCATATTTTGAAAACTATTATTGAATACGAATCTACATCGGCAATATTCAAAGATTTAATTTAGTTAAAATTTTTATTAATATGATGTTTGTCAATAAACAAGAATTCGTATGAGTACTGTAACTGCTGTTTTATAACTTTGCTTCTACTTCACCATATAATCAAATAGCTAAAAAGAGTTTACGATAAATATGACTCCTTTTTAAGTCAATGAGAGTTTAGTTTTCAGAAAAATGTCGAGAATTGTTAGGGGATATTACTTTGGATAAATATCGAACAAATAACCCGAACAAAAACGTCATACTAAAAAGAATTTTGGTTCAAGATTTTCTTTTTTCTCATTCTTAACATGGGGCTCAAAGTTGTGAAACATAATCGGTTTCCAAAATTTTGTCACGGATTTCATTATTTTAATGGTCACGTCTAAAATGACTTTACTTTAAACTTTATTTTTTGCTTCTGTTTAGTTTAAAACAACTTTATATAGTACATTTCCAAGACATGTTTTTGTTAAAGTTTAAAAGATCTCGTAAAAATATTTTAAGCATACTGTCTATCGTCTTGTTCTGTTAAACATAACTTAAATGATTTTTATTTTGATTCGTCCATGTTTTGTGTAGTGAAGGATCTCCAAGAAATTAATATTTTAATTTCTGAAAAAAATTATAGATATCAAATTTGTAAATAAATGCAATAGTTAATTATATGAAAAGAATTTTAAATTATTGTTTTGAGAATTGTTTTCTTAAGGATAAATATTTGGAAAGGAAATATTTATTGTTTGTTTTATTACGATTCTCATTGGTTTAAAATATCCATGACGTCAGATAGCGTTTCCTCCACGCCGCATCCTATTCAGGCGGAATAGTCAATCCGACTTGTCGACAAATGTGCCACCTGCTTTCAAACCACATTCTTCGAGCGGCAGCAGACAAGGCGAAGTTCACCATCGAATGTCTCAGAATACTGTTGAATTACATTTTGTTTATGAAACTATTTATTATATAAGGACCAATGGAACAGCTTGGGAAGCCGTTTTCCATTAATTCAAGTCATTAACGCGTGGGCAATAGAACAGAGGGAATAGCAAAATAAAGAAGAATTCTTAATAATAGCAATATTTATAAACAATCTCTTCTAAATCTTAAGCCTATTGATTTGCTAACTACAACATTGAAGATTTTCTTTTAATTTCAAATCCTTACTTCAGAAACATATTCCTCGGATAATGTAGTGTCAAATGAAATGTAAAATTTAATATTAATAATAACACAAATAGATTTTCATATATTGGGTTTCTAATATAAGAGGAATTGTGTGAATTTTCTGAAACATTTAATTTTCTTGAAATTGTCTCTGTATATTATCACTTACTGAGAAAAAATAAAGGAATTGTGTTATGAATTTTGAAAACTTTCTCACACATTTATAAAGTATTGGGCTGAAATATTTCACCTCTTTTATCACAAATCTATCAATACTTGTTATTATTATTTATATAGTTATTATAATTTAAGCATTTTACATATAACCTATTTTCACTCAAAAATACTAATATTTTTTAAATTAACTTACTTCCACATTCCTAAAATATGAAAATTGGATTTAGAGAAATTTTACGTAAAAAAACATTTGATAATATTTATATCATCATAAGGTTTTTCCTTGAAACCATTTTAAAGAAAAGTTTCACAAAATCCGAAAGTAATTTTGAGTTTGGTAGTTCATTGAAAAAAGTTTGTATAATTAATCATAATAAATCAATATCCCGGACTGTCAAAGAGAAATATTGTTTCGTTACTATTTAAAAGTTTTTAGTACACTTGCTGAATATTTTGTATTAGTTTTGCTACCTAGATTTATTATGAATCCGGTTATATTTGAAATTAATAAGAGACATTCTTAACAGCATATTAGACATAATACATAATTTGTATTTGAGTATTAGGCTTGGTTTAAAAAATGTATTGTTAAAGTAGTTCTTTTTATTTATGACACTTGAACAAGCCAAGCTCTCTCCCTCTATGTATGTATATATATATATATATATATATATATTATTACAAATTTATATATAATTATTGTATATGCCTTAAAATATCTCATACAGATCGGAAATACTCACTTTTTGGACAAAAATTGCAGTAGTTAGACGTTTTATACGTTAAAAGCGGGTTTTATAATGATTTGGTGACTTGGTGATGTTTTGGCGAGAAATAGATACTCCTGGAAACATCCATCACCTAAGCTCTAGGACCAGCATTTAGGTAGATGGCCTATAAGCTTCCAGAACCTTGGCGAAACTGGTAGATTTCCCCGCCAAGTCAGGTATGAATACAGCAGCCCGACAAAGAAGGCAGTTTTGTAAAGTCGACATAGAAGGCAGTTTTTGTCTGTAAAGTGAGTGAAGACGATTAGTCGAGACTTCTAGTCTAGAGAAGCTGTTCTCTGCCTGAGGTATTTGAGACCTGTGATTGGAAGCTGTTACTTATTGTATCTGACGAATTGTGGTTGTATAATTGTGATTGTTACAGCTGGTATATCTAGTGGAATTTTTACGAATAAAAGTCTTGTGTGCATTGAGTGGCTGTTTTATTCAACTCTCAATCGACACGAACTACGAAGCTCGGTACAATATATATATATTTATATATTTATATATATATATATATATATATAAATATATAAATATATATATATATATATATATATATATATATATATATATATATATATATATATATATATATATATATATATATATATATATATATATATATATATATATATATATATATATATATATCTTAGCACTCTAAATAGATTTGGCTGCATTGCATTATATGAATAAGAAAAAGTAACAAGTTAAATATTCAAATAGATTAAAAACTCGTTAAATAATTTGATTTTTATTATAAAATGAATTATTCTATTTAAATGTACTCATTTGATTACTGTTAAATTTCATGTGTTTTAACCTATTTAACAGTAATCAAATGAACAAATGATTTTTAACCCATTGAATGGATTCTACATTGTGATATTCTAATTTATTTCCTATATAGTTTGAGAGATAATTTGTTACACATAATTAGTCCTTTATGTCACAAGTGAAGTCACAAAGAAATGAGTCATAACAAAAAGTATTTTTTTTTATTATGATTCATTTTTATAATAACTTTCACTTTTATGCAATAATTTCTATTTTACAGAAAAAATGAAGCATTTGACCATGAAAATCTCTACACATGAAGCGTGGAAAAGATTACCTTTTCAAATGATAGATATTAGTTATTGTTGTAGGATGAATTAATTTCTGCGCGCTTCATGTGGAATGGGATTGGTAAGAGTTGATGAGAGTTTTTTCTTTAGTCCCTTTGCTAGAGAAACAACCAGAGATTTTTAGTGACACACTTCTAAAAATACCATTATGATGTTATCTAGAATTTTATAATTTTATATTACCCACTGACTTTTAAGACATCTACTTTTAACTTCACTTAAAATGCTGTTTATTATTCCTTCTGAAACAGATTATATTTAACATTGGCAACAATATGAAGGAAAATCATAACGTAATTGAGTTTGCAGAACATCGCTTTTAAGTATTATGGTCCCGATTCGATCTCAGCTGCTGTTGAACAATGAGATATGGATGCTGTGTTTTCCCCCTCTGCATGGACGTCTGTGTACGCATGGAATTTTTTCGAGTTTCCATCCTCGCTGTACGTAAATAAGACCTTCAATCTATGAAAAGCCTTCCTTGATGGTAATTTATAAGATGAATTATAAAATGCCTTTCAATGGTCTTGGATAGTTAGCCCATCCACGAAGTGACGTCAAGACACCAATTGAAATAACAGAACTGATTGATGCTGGTAGAAGTTTCCGTTTTTAACAAAAAGTCTAATTTACTTGAAAATATAATGTTTAATTTAAAAAAGCAAAATGTTTAACCATGAAAGGGAAGTCAAATGGATTGAAATTTTATAGTTTATAGTTCTCTTTTTATATACACACACATAACGAGGCGAGTGAGCCCTGGACTATACCTTAAGAGCGGTTTTGGATTACTCTGTCATCACCAAGCACCTCGTCATTTTGAACCACAATCAGGTGATGAGGTCACACTTGAATTGAGATACTCCTTTTTTCAGCCACACCACATCACCCCAATGGAAAAACTTTGGATATCGCAGACTAATATGGATCCTCAGAGTTCCCAACCCACGGAGATACAGCAACTCAGTGAAGGGAAATGTGGTCACCTTCCCAATCACTGCCCGTGGCAAAAGAAGCTTCACTTTGCTGATCTTAACGGGAAGCAACGTGAATCTACTGAGCCACTGGGACTCTTCTTTTTATTTATGGAAATTGTAAATTCTATTTGTTTTGCGCGTAATGCTACTTTATGTACAGCGTATACACTAGCTACTCAAAGATTCTAGCTCCCATGGTCTGTTGCTTCCAATGAAAAATATGTATCCAAATTTTGAACGGAAATTGGGCGTTGGAAAAGAAACGATATGTTTATAATTTTTAATATTTATTATTGATAATTTGCTTTTATTGAATTCACACCAAAAAATGATGTCTAATGTAAAATGATCCTAGAATATATACAAACAAATCGAACCTGGATTTGAATGCTCAAAAATAATTTTTAATTACATAATTAAGTAATGAATGCAAAAGTTTTTAATTTATGTTTCTGATGTATACATTAATTGAACTCAAAGGACAACTTCTGCAATGGACAGAAATAATAAATTTTCAAAAATAAAAATATAGGAAATACAATTATTTATGAAAAAATGGCACTGTCTATGTAGAAAAGGGAAGATTTTATACCTTACATTTTTTTTAAAAATCATATCCTAGTGATTATACATAAATAGTTTTTTTAAAAAAGCACAAAACGAATATTCTTTTATTTATTAAAGAATAAAGCAGTGTTTTGGTACATTGAGATATAATCAACTTTAAAGTAATTAATAGTCCACATTCATTATATAATTTAAAATTATAATAAACACCAAAACTAAAATTTCCAAAGGTAACATATGTTTTAAATTAGCCAGAAGACAACTTATTGATGTAAATTAATGTACATAATAAGAGATTTATTTATCTAAGCAAAATATACTCATTCATAGTTTTTTTAAAAGTATTAATTTATTTATATTATAAACGAAGAAAATTTTTATCTTCTTTAGGGAGTATGATTCTAAGTAACGTATAAAATATATTTTATCATATTATTATTACAGTTTAATATTGATAAGCGAAAGCTTCTAATATTTAAATTTGTTTTAAAACAAATACTATTTTAATTAAACTCTGTAAATTAGTAAAATTGAAAACATTAGAATTTTTTTTACAATTTCCGTTCTGTTATTGGTAAATCTTTATATTACTTAAATTTATGAATGCATACTTTGAATAAATATGCGTTGTAAGTAAGCCAACCTAAAAATTGCTGCAAATATTAAGCAAGAAAGAGAAATAAATAACTTTTATACACACATGTTACATAAAAAAATCAGAATACAACATTATTAAAACTGAAAAAATTGAGGTTTGAAATGTTATTTTGAACATAAATTGTCTGCAATATTCAATTTTAATCAAATTTAAGTTGTGTTTAATAAGGATTTTTGTAGAAATGTGCACATATTTCATTTTAATAGATATTTATTTATTGCAATATCTGAATATCATATAAATTTCTCTTTCAATCTTTTATTACATGGCAAAAATTAACTTTTTTATTACCATATTTTATTCATTAGTAAATAAATTAAAATTTATTTTAAATATTATTTCTAAAATTATTTTCAGTTCATTTAAATTGAAAATTTGTTCTTATTATTACTTTTATAATAGTATTCAGATTATTTATCAATCATAATCATACAGATAATGTAAACTGGATATCATGAAAATACTACTATTCGTAGAAATGAAGTAAAATTACGTAAAATATTTTTAATATGTTGAAGGAAATTTCTCAGATACTCCAGGAATTAAAAGTCTGAATAGAAATTCTTATGATTATTATCTCATTTTAGCCGACCGATGGTTGAGTGGTTAGCGCTCCTGACTCCTGAGATGTGGATACCGGATTTGGATCTCGGTTCGGGAATGGATGTTACTTTCTTTCTCTGTTCTCTCTGTGTTTCTCTGTCCTTTGTTCTGTTATGATGTATGAATGCGGCCCACCCTATAAACGGGTTTGTGGTGGTATGGCGCGGGCAACGCTACTCACCTCCATGACTTGGTTCATAGGTTCCCGCTGGATAACTACAAATGAGTATCAGTTTCTGGTCTTGTTGTGGCATAGGAATTGTCACCCGAGTGGCCACCGTATAAAAAATTATCTGAAATTAAGAAATAGAATAAAAAATTACTGGTAACTGTGATAACAAATCAGGATATTTAAAAAAATAGAAAGTAAAATTAATTCTGCAAGCATCTTAAAGATAAATGTGTCTGCGATAAACAAAAATCAACAACTTTTAAAAATGATAAAAGAAAATACAAGAATTCCATTTACCATTTAACATAATATGCAAATATTCCATTCATCAGTCCATACCTTATAGTGGCAGCGTTACATACTTTAAAGAAACAAGCCCGAGGTTTGATCCTGAGCTGGGCAAGATCGACTCAATCTTTCATCCCTTCAATGAGTCAATAAACTGAGTACCAAACATGCTTGGAAACTAAACACTGGGGGTTTCGCCCTAGGCTAACTGCCTAATCGCTTCACACCTCCAGACCTCCCGGTCGAAAAAACAGAGATGGACAGTGTAGGCCTTGGACCACATGGGCTGTCGTGCCCCAAAGTTTAGTTAAGTATTATTTTTATTACGACTTCCAGTTAACTGACAGCATAAGGAATCCTAATTTTTAAATGATGAAAATTTTGGATGAAGAACTTTCACACTCGTATATTGGATGAACCGAAGCTAGTGGACAACATTTGTTTCACACAAACATAACAACATTCTGAAACAGCATTTGTTTCACACAAACATACAGTATCCTTGATTTGATAGTGTAGCATTTTACATCTTGTGATACCAAATTGCTTTTAACCATTCTTTGTACAGCTTTAGAGACATTTAATAGATATTATATCCAGAAATTTCATTCTAAAAGAGGACAGTATTTAACAATATAATCCTAGACCCCAAGCAGCTTGGATATATATTGACTTCATCCATTTGTTTAGTTTTCTTCCTTGGACAGTAAATTTCGCAAATCTTTCACCAATCGCTTATGCCTGAGGCATATACGCTACCATATTCATTTCCTACCGTACCATTGAGACATATAGTTCAAAATGTCACAGATCTTGATTGATGAATGCTTGGAAAAATGTATCACAGGATGGAATTTGAAATTCATCATTCATTATTTAGACGTCCAGAAGTAAGGATAATTACAAACGGGAGTTTCTCTTCGATTATTGAAAATTCAGTGTGCAATTATTTGCTGTTGATAGGTTCTATGGCTTTGAGCTTTCAATCACTTTATCATCCGCAAATGAACGGTGCACATACTTAATTGCAAGCTATGATCCATTGCTCATGGTACTTCATTTGTTTGGATCGGAGTGCATATATTAATAAAATTATGCGAATGCGTCGCCACATTTATAGTAACTAAGGCTTAAATATTAAGAATATGTGCAGTGACATTAAAATAACCATTATACTAAAAAGGAAATATTACCTGTTTGAGAAATATTCATGTATTTACTAATTATCTCACATTATAAACGTAATATTAGCACAAATTAAAGTGAGACGTGGAACTTTACTTTAGCTAAAGTGATACGTTTATAAAGGGGGCTTTCATGTTATAAACACAGTCCAGTCGCTTTAATTTGATCTTTAGCCGTCAGTCCTAGAAGGTAGGTGGCAGCCGAGAGCAGTTGAGCACATATAAAGGGAGAATGAGAGTTTCTGAATAAATTGAAATAGTTTTCCTAATTTGAAGCGGAACAATTTATTGATGTCTAAAAGGGCATGATTATAGCTTTCGGTCCGAGGGTGGAAGCATTTCTGTAAAGCTAAGTTTGTGAATTATTCGTTTGCCGCCCTGTTGTGAAGTATATCGTGAATGGCTAAATGGGATTGTGCAAAATCAGTGACGTGGCAAATATGATGCACCAGGGCCATAGACGATAGAGGTGAACAACGGCTTAAGGAAAATAGACTCTCAGCCGTTGAGCAACTGACCACCCAGATGTGAACCAAAGTGCTACAAATAGTGTCTCATAAGCTACTGTTCAGCGAACATTGCTGCTCCAGGGTTTCCAAAGTAGATGCCTGCCCTATTTACCTATGCGGACCGCTGTTCATCGGCAACTTAAACTGGAATACGCATGAGAGTACCTCAACTGAACGTCCACTGAATGTCTACTGGCAGCGTTTCCCGACAAATCACGTTTTATGCTTCATAGGACAGATGGACATTAACCTCTAAAACAGAAGTGGCGAAAACTTTTGGGATTCATGGTCTACTCTACATTTAAAAATAATTCGAAGGTGGTCTACCAATGACTGAGCTAAATCAACCTAACGTAGATGTTTACATATTTATTTTTGGTAACAAAAAAAAATGGTAAATTATCTAATTTTTATAAAAAAACTTAATTTTAATATTTACAAAATAAAAAATTACTGACGAAAATAATCGAGGAATTCATGTATCAACATTGACTATTCACTTCATTTGGTTGAAATTTGGCACAGTATATTTGTGACAAGTTT
Organism: Latrodectus elegans; assembly: GCA_030067965.1. Taxonomy (NCBI): domain Eukaryota; kingdom Metazoa; phylum Arthropoda; class Arachnida; order Araneae; family Theridiidae; genus Latrodectus; species Latrodectus elegans. Next base: position 15,385,821 of record CM057811.1, read on the forward strand.
ATCACATTGTAGCTGGTATGAGCTTATTGCAGTACGTAACCACGAAATTAAATATTCATCTGTTGAACGTGACTGATGTTTGGTTTTTATGGCGTTCATGGTTGAAAATGCAGATTCGTAAAGATATGTCAGTCCAAAGTATGATTTCAAATACCAAATCAATTTGTAAATACTTGGAAATGTTACCTCAGAAATTAATTTCCAAAAATGAGTATCGCTAGATGCTCTGGATTTAAGAAATATATTGCATCTTAATTTAATAATTTCCTCCTCGACCGTGACTGATGTGGTATCTTTTAAATGTCCTTTTTTCATATATTCTATCAATGTTGACATTTTCATTAAATGGAAACATCATAAAATTGAGTATTTCTTCCAACCTAATTAAGTCTGCGAATTTTCATTTAAAATTCTTCAAACAAAACATCCAAGTGACAGGCGAAATCTTCGAAGTCTCGGTTTGGATTATGGATGCACTCTTCCTCCATGTTTCTGAAGTTTCTCAATTCATGTCTTCTTAATTGATATGCATAACTTTTTATAGTTTCTTTGAAAATTTTAATCGCGCTCATCATGTCTATTAACATGTATTCTTTTCTTGTAAATTTAGGTTTAATTCGTTAAGTTTTGCATTGATATCACAGAAAAAAACTAGTTTCATGAGTCATTTCTCATCCTCCAATTCAATAATATGTTCTCCTTTCATTTGTGTGTAGAAAATTTTTTATTTCTGGTAACAGAATATGAAATCTTTTTAAGCCATTTCATGTCATTCAAGCTTAGCCATTTCATGTCTATGTGCAATAAGAGTTTTCCGTACTCTGATTCAGTTTCTTCTAAAAGCGCCCGAAACTTTCGTCTCTGAAGACTACTTGAACGAATTGAATTGACAATTTTAAAAACAATTTCTATTATATCAATAGACTTTAATATTTTTAAACACAATACTTGTTGATGGATAATGCAATTATAGATAGAACTAGAAATTTCTTCATCATTATTGTACAAGGCAATAAAACTAATTCGATTCCCGATCATTGATAGAGCTCCATCTGTTGTAATAGAAACCAATTTATAGATTTGAAATCCTATCTTATTAATAAAGTTTTTAAATGAATTGTAGATATCTTGGCCTCTCGTTAATCCTTTCACTGGAATTATCGTTAATAACTCTTCATTTGAAGCCATATCTTCGAAAACCATTCGCACAAAAATGCATAACTGTGCAACGTTACTAATATCCGTGGATTCATCAAACTGATATTATTGGAATTTACAAGCTTTTAAATCGTAATTAAATAAATTCTTCAAATTATTATTCACAGTTTCAGTTCGTCACATCACAGTATGATTTAACAAAGAAATATTATTTATTGACGATATTATTTCAGATTTATAGAAAGTTTCTTTTATCAATTCTCCTTCTTCGAATTGTGTTTTTTCGCTTTATAGCAACTTCTGTAATTTCAAATGACGCCAATGTTACTGCTTTAGCTCTGGTGCCTGGTCACTTAAATAACGATTGCTTTAAATGTAAATTTGACTTTAATTCATGCAGTATAACTTTACAAAGTTCACTGCCGATTGGAAAATCTGTAGCGTATTTTAAGTACATGGTTTTGAAATGACTTTCGACGTTTGCATTTTTTGGTGGTGCCACACTTAAGTTACATATGAGACAAACACATTTCTTCTTCACCATAACAAAAAAGAAATCATCTTCCCATTTATTGTGATACTGGTATGCTTTACTTCTCTTAGCACTGGTACCTAGCTGAGTCATTTTAGAAGGTTTGTTGAAACAACAAATTATCATATCAATGCGGCAGAAAGCGAGTGACCTGCAACATAAGACGATTTACTGAGAAGTGAAACTAAACGGACGGGTGTGACGGGTAGCTAGTTGACTTACCACGTGACTATCATGGCGCCGGCTCCTGGATATAATCTAAGCATCCCACTTTTTCAAGTTGTTTCCACAGTAAAACGACAAATTCATTACATTACTTTGCACAGTTTGTTTTAGGTTTTAAAGCGTAAACTGTGGTAAATTTTTATTTTGAATAATTTATTAATTCTATAAGTCATAAATTAAATTGTTAATATCCGAGGTCATTAAAGAGATGTTCTCATGGACTACCCAAAATGTCTTCGAGGTCGACGTCTTAGCTACCCCTGCTCTAAAACACATACGACATAAAACCTCATCAAGCAAACACACTGCAACCGTCGCTACAATGGTCTAGGCAACATGAGTTAAACCAAATCGAGAATATGTTTGACCATTTCGATCGAATTGTTTGTGTCCTGGATCCTCAACCATGCAATCCAGTGCAACTGTCCATGGCGTTGGAGTCAGTGGGACTCAACATTCTAAGTCACCTTCAGGAACCCAATTGTCTCGCTTCCTGTAGGTTTTGCAGAAATACACTCTGTCATACGTGGTTATTTTGGCTTTTGACTGGTGGTTACGTTAAAGTGATTGGACTGTATATAAACATAGTTTTAATTAAAAAAGAACTTAAAAACAAAAATCTTATAGAATAATTAGAAAATTTTTTTTATCACCTCTTTTATAGTTAAAAGCATCATGTAATGAAGCAACATTTATTTTCAAGGTTTCCTCGTTAGAACTAATTATTTATTTATAATCAAATTTTAGATATTAATTTTGTACAATTTTCAAATGTTCATAAAAATATTTTTTAGCTTTCTGGAAATATAAATGAAATACTTGTTATATTATAAGTATATGATATAGTAATTTGATAAATACCTGGATTTCAAAATTTTATGACAACATAATAATCTATTTCATTTCTCTGATATAAGATTATTTTCTTTGTTAGAAAATCAATCTTACTTAAAAAGTTTATATTATGAGAAACATGTTTAGCTCAGAAAATATTACTGTTTTATTTCTAAATCATATAATTTATGATACTAAAAATATAAATGAAAGTTTTTACAGAATTGTTTTATTAATTACATATTCATTTTTAAACAATTACAAATTAATTATTTAATAAAATTGAAAAATAAAAGATTGAATACAGAAAATAATATTAGTATTTGTTTTAGATATTTTTATACCGATATATTTACTCAGAGTAACTGTAATTGCAGCCAAAAACAAACGCAATGAATTTGGTGAAATAGCAATGAACGTTCAATTTCTAAGCGTCTTCTGATTTTTACTTGCACCTTAATATTTTCCCCAACATAAACAGTGGCAGCTTGCAGCTTTATCCATGGTGTCTGACCATGAAGACTATTACCCTTGACAAATGGCGGAAGAACAGATGAAATGGCTCCGAACATTTCTGAAAATGGCGTTCGTAACTTTCCAAGATTTGAACGTGGCGTCTCGTAAAATCTCCTATTTATGTCACCAGCATGAAAGCTCTTCTATTTTACAGGATTTCCAATACGAAATGGAAAACTAAAGGAGGGAATTGATTTTATATATGTATATATTCTGGATACAAAAGTAGTTGATTTCCTTTTTATTATTTTATTTCCTGATTATTTATTTTACATTTACTATAATTCATATTCAAAAGGAATACTAATTGTTATAAAGGCTTATTTTTTACATTTTTTTACTTAATTATTTTTGAAGATTTATTGCTCTTTGAAACCTGATTTATGGCTGTTTTTAATTCTTCCAAGAACTAAAATAGTATCAATGCTGTTTATATATTTATACATCAATATTCTTTTGTTTAGGTATTTTATTTACATTTATTAAATTTAATTAAATTCCTGGAAAAATATTAATATATTTGTTGCATTTCATTACATTTATTTAGAACCTTAAACTTTAAAAATATATCTTGCGATAATTTAAGTTTTCAGGAAAATTAAATGTTTTTAAAAATGAGTGTGTGTAAGATGTAAACACACACACACACTATTCGGAAAATAATCACAGAAAAAAAATTTGAGTTAATTCTAAATAAAATTGTAATTACAAAACAGATATATTTTTATAAGCTGGCCAACTTGTCTAGTGGTCAACGTGCGTGACTACGGATAGGGAGGTCCTGTGTTCGAATCCAGTTTCAGGCAAGGATGTACTTTCTCTCTCTCTATCCTGTCTTTGTGCTTTCCTTGTGTGTGTGAATGGAGTATGAATGATGCCTACCCTATAAACGAGAGTCCCTATGGCATGTGTGAGGGTGCGATGGTGGCCCACCCCCTGTGGTACCGGAGCAACGCCTCGGTGGCTAAGAGGTCGCTGTGTCTGGCCGGGTCCTTGGTATCAGGGAACAATAGATTAATAGACTAGTGCAGTTGTAATTGTCTACAATCTGCAATTGGAAAAAAAATTTGTATCATTAAATATTATTTTTTTGGTGTAATCTAAAAATATCATAATTTTATGCACTTTATCTGTAATGAAGTATAATTAGATTTTCCTAAATATTTTTCAATGACTACAGAATAATTATGCAATGTAACAAGAATAATTAATTAGTATGCTTTAAATAATCAATCATATCATTTTTCAAAAAGAATATTAAGATTCTCATCTTCAAAGATGTAATAATAATTAGCATTTAAAAATTCATGTTTCAAGATTTTCTTCAGAACAGCCAGTAATATTAATTTAAAAACTATTAGTGTTTTCTGAAATGATTAGAATATAAAATAAATGGATGATGTAATTTCTAATTATTATGCAAAATCACTAGCATTTTAATTTCCAAAATATGATCAAGAAGTTAAAATATAACAAAATTTTAAATATTCTTGAAATATTATTATTTAAGTAAATACTTTACCTAATAAATAAAAACATTTTTTATGGTCTTAAGCAATTTAAAAAATAAGTAATTTCTGTTTATGAAATAGAAAAGATTATGAAACATTTTAAAGAAAAAATAATTGTAAGAATGGATACCACTTAGTTAAAATATATTAGCTTAAGCATTCATGGGTGTTAAAATTTGATTTTGAAAGTTCAAAATTTATTATTGTAAAATTTTTGTCATTTTTTTCTAATTGAAATAATTTTTATGCTTTATTTATATAAATAATTCTAACCGAAATTTCTTGGACTCAAACATATTAGTGTTAATAAGCTACAATATTTTTTTATTTATAAAAATTTGCAATTAATTAGAAATTTAATATTTTAAATTAATTTAAAATTTAAAATTTAAATTATTTAAATATTTTTAGAATTTAAATATTAGAATAATTAAGAAGAAATTAGAGTTTGATACTAAACATGAAGTTCAGATTTAAGATGTATTAAAACATGAAATTATATCATTTAAAATTTTTTTCATTCCTCTTTTTGATTTTTGATCAGATAATAGCCTTATTGTACTATATAATATGTCACTAAATTGGATATGTTGAACGTAAAACTAAATAAATTATCACCTTAAATTAATGTATATTACAGTACAGTGAAGTAAATGCAAAAGTACTGGGGATTAAAATTTTCATGGTATCTAAGAAACGAAACAACTAGTGAGCAGAATAAAATTCTAACATTTATGAACTTTCAGGGATTAATGATAACAAATAATATTTTGAAGAAAGCGAGATAATAGATTTTTCAAAGAATCTCAAAGAAAACAATTTTATACTTCCATTTCTGTTTTCTTTGTACTTATCAAAATAGTTGTATCATAAATTTATTTATAAGATATTGTTGGTTGGTTCATATCTCCAAAGATGTAACGGAGTCAGATCATATCCATAAAACCATGACATCGAGTAAAGAATCGGAAACAAGGAGAGGAGAAAATTTCCTCCCAGAAAAGTCCCAAGCAGCTTAAAATATGATCAACTGATACCGGTTGCTGGCGGCATTTTGGGCAAAGAGAGTAGGATTTTATACCCTGATTAAAGGCAAGACATTTTAAATGCTCACTGGTAAGTCGTGAAAGGCAGGTATTGATTTTTCTGCCACAAGGAAGAACTAATGACCGTTCCGGCTTACCAGCCCTATACCAACCGTGAGTGGGGGTCTCCAGCAAAATTCTTCGATTTAGGTTTTTAGTTTAAGAGAAGAGCTCCTGGAAGGTAAGTTCATCAGATGCAGAGACTGGTCGGCTGCAGCCATCCTTGGCTAAATAGTCTGTCTTCTCGTTGCCAAAAATATTTACATTTGATGGGATTCATTCGAAATAAATATCATGATCAAGTAAGACACGCTTCAACTTGTGAAGGATAGATACACTTGTCTTATCACTGATCCAATTATTGAGATGTTCTTTTAAGCCTCGGCTATCCGTCAGAATCCAGAGATTTTTCATAATCTTTTTTCCTTCAGAATGGCTTCAAGTCAGGCATCCACAGTTAGTGATTCGCTTCTAAATACGGAACAGAAGACTGGGTCATGTTGACTAAGAGTAAAAGTGGTTTTAGATGTTTCGATATAAATGTCACTACCTGTAATATTATCAGTTTTACTTTCATCGGTATACAATTTAATGTCACTTCTAATTCATGATTTCGGAAGCTAATTGTCTAAAATGGTCCGATAAAGTGTACCTTTCATTGATGGAGGAAGAAAGGTTGAAGTGAAAATGAACACTGGAAAAATCTTTTGTTGGTTGCATGTAGAAATGAAGATATAAGATAAAGAAGTTATTTTCAATGAATTATTATATTTAGATTTTCAGTTTTCATTTATAATAAACTACATATGCATTTTCATTGTGAGATTTTGGTAAAAATTAATTTGCATTAACATGTTAATTATTAGTTTTCATAAAACAATACAGGTTATCTGTTCTTTGTTTCTATTGCTATCTCATATAACATGTGGTGCGTGTATTTTTTAAAATTAATGAATATCTTTTTAAGATAGTAAATATGTAAATTAATAACATTTTATTCTTTAACTACATTGAAAATATTTTACAAAAAAAAAAAAAAAAAAAAAAAAAAAAAAAATAATTGCTTATTTAAGATTAAATTTACTGAAATAAAATATATTCGACATAATATTGGAAAAATCGTAGATAACACTTTTAAATTTTCACTGGGAAAAATCAAGTTAATTTTCTTTTGCAAAGAGATCAGTATAAAACTTAATATAGCAAATTTAACTCAAATATTAACCATGCAAATAGGTTTGTTTAAAAATTCATTAAAAAATTGTTAAGAGAAATAACCAACATATCTGCATACTTTGGAATAAAGTTGTCTTGTATTATTATGAAAAATATCTTGGATTTTAGAAACATTTTAAATGAAAAAAATTTAGAAAGCGTAGACACAACATTCATTATTTGATATTCATCAATCCCAGAGATCGAACCCATGATCTTTCTTTAACAAAGACAGCTGTCTTCCCACTGAACCACAATGAGTCATGGATTATTGTTAGTCTTAATATATTAATGGTTGTTTTAGAAATGGAATATTCTTCACACTATTTTACTTAATTAATAGAAAGTATAATTTCTAATTTCTATTCATAACTCTTTAATTTGAAACTAATAACAGATCATTTTGAAAAAATTTGTTTTCCTCTTTTCAGTTTTAAAACTGGAAACAATTCTTTGAATTTAAATAGCATTTTCCTAATATATAGAAATAGATTTTCATTCTTATTCATTTTTTTGAATTTTTCAGCTTGCTTTAAATATTTAGAATAAATATATTCTTTTTAATACGAATAATTGACTAATTAAAAGGGATAAAAATATAGAAAATATTTCAAAAAGGATTATATATTATTTTTTTCCATGAAGAAAGACATTATATGAAATATTTAAAGTCTAAGATTATATTTTGCTACCTATATTTAAAAGATTTATATTAATTGTTTTTCAAATTCAATATTACTATATTGAATTAAGTAGGAAGCAATAATACTATTAAATTTTAATCGCACACTTCAAACTAAGAATAAATATTTTATATTTTATTACAATTTAGTCTGTAGTAAAATAAATCATCAAATTGCTTTATTATAATTATCACACATTATACCGTAACTAAATAATTATTTTATTCGCAAATTCAAGTGTATGAACATAAAATTAATTTTTTTAAAAATTTGAAATAATTGTAGAGTAAACATATATAAAAAGCATTAACATGTCCATAGAATTTCAAAATTATATATTTCTTCAAATTTTAACAAAATTATATTTTTATTCATTATATATGGTAATACACAACAGGAAAGGTCAAATATTTTGTAAGTTATAAATTGCATTTTGCCCTTCATTTTAAAAATATTTTCAATGTTTCTCCCCTATATATGGTAATCTTACTTTCCTATGCATAATTTTTAGATAGGAAGATTGCTATCTAAATAAGAAGATTGTTATCTTTGATTAAGCTAAGTCAAGTGGATGGGATCTCAGACGTGTTTAAAGATAATATTCCTATCTTTTCGAGATGTAAATTTTCGATCCTGTAAAACATAATATTTGTTCCTATTCTGTAAAATATAAGTATATGTTTTAATTTATAATATATATATATAAAAAAATACATAAACATGTCACGGTTAAATTATGTCATTTGATATGTTTAATAAGAAGAGTAGATAGTTTAAAAAGTCAAATTTTTTCTATAATGTTAGATAAATTATAATATAACGTTTTTAATTTTTAAGTACTTTATTATTTTTCTTGTTTTTATTCATTTTACTGTATAATTAAGTATTTGATATTTATAAAGTTTTGTATACATTACTCAAGTTTTAAAGTTAATTATAAAAAATTAACATAACATTATTTAAAGTGAAATGATATTATTTCATATGTAAAATTATTGATAATTATCATTAAAATAAATTATTTTATTAACTTTGATTCTATCTAATAGTAATTTTTGATTCAACCGCTAAAGTTAACAAAGTTTAAATGGAAGTTTCTTAAACATAGTTTTAAATATGCTATAAAAAATTCAAACAAAGCAAATTTAAAAGAATTTATTTTTTCATTTACAAAATAGAAGTACTTTCACTTATCAATATAAATAAATAGAGTATTTGATCAATAAAATTTTAATTTTTATGCAAAAGTGTAATATTATTTGAAGCATAATTGAATAGTTTATTAATTGATTGTTGCACATAAAGTGTTTATCACATTAAGAATTTAAAATTTGCTTAAGAAGAAAACATGTGTGCCAATATTTGTATCGTAAAAAGTATTTGTTTACAATGCTAATACGTGTTTACATTGCGAATACGTCTTTACGATTCAAATATGTGATACAAATGATAATTTTCAAATAATAATACTTTGCAAGCATATTATGGGAATTATAAATTAGATAAATTATTACTAAATGTGCATTAAAACTTCTCATAGTCAGTTTATATAATTAATTTATCAAAATTTATCAATAATGTTGTTATAATTTTTAAATTTATTTTGTATTCATTACATATTATTGATTTATTTATCATAAAATTAATGTTCAAATATGAATGACACACACACACACACACACACACACACACACACACACACACACACACACACACACACACACACACACACACACACACACACACACACACACACACACACACACACACACACACACACACACACACACACACACACACACACACACACACACACACACACACCACACACACACACACACACACACACACACACACACACACACACACACACACACACACACACACACACACACACACACACACACCACACACACACACACACACACACACCAGGAAATTGATTACAAAATATTTAATATGTTGTTGTATTATAAATAACTCTTCAGTTCATTTCGTAATCGATACATAATTATTGATTAAATTATGATATTTAATTTCATGAATTATGACATACATCTTTAAATTATTAAATAATAATTAATTAAGAAATTTATTACATGCCATTTAATAACTTGAAATAGCGATTATTTGCTAGCAATACGAGACTGCATTTTAGAGATTATAACTGTTCACTCGTATTGATTGAGATACTAATATTTGCTGGTTTAGTCTGGATACAAAGCGGATGCAATTAAATTCATTGATAAGTTGGTAGCAATTAGAAACCTGTTGTTCATCCGTTTATTTCGGAATAATTATGGATGATGCGAGAAGTGGTATTTCAACTTCTTGGTGAATTATTCCTTACCCACTTGAAAAGTTAATTGATTATTAATGAATATGGCCATGAAATTCAATTAAAACGATTTATTTGAATCGCGGGAAAAACATGTGCAGTAATACATTTTACTTTATTATAAGTTATTTTTTGGGAATATATTACATATTACTTTTTTCGTAGATTTATTAATTTGAGTTTATGAAACAGCTATTTTATTATGTAACGTTTAAAAGAAAATACACAAAAGGAATAATTAACTATAAATTCATAATAACTAACTCAAAAATGTATTGTTTTGTTGTCAAAGTAAATGTTTTAAAATTTGCAAATTCTCAGAATTCTCGAAATTTTTAATGAAATATTAATTAAATTATAGTTTATTCAATTTATTTTATATAAAACATTAAATGATACATAATTTTAAAACTGTAAAATTGTTTTCGCTTAAACTGAAGAAAACATAATCATTTTAATAGGAAAACGATACAGTTTGAAATATGTATGAAACAAACGAAACACAAAATTAATGATAAAATCACAGAATGAAACAATTTGCTAAGGAAAATACTCTTGAATTCACAGTAAATTAATAAATATTTCTTATTCAGGAATTCAAATATGAATAATGAAGGGAGAGAATTATTCTTGTTATTAAGTTTTGAATTTTCCTTATAATTTGTTTTTGCTTTTAAATAATGAAAATTCCATAATATTGCTAATACTATTAATGTTACTTTTCAAATTATTCTCGTCTTTTATTTAAAATATTGTGTTATACTTCATAAAATATGGAATAGTATTTTTCTAAATAATTATTTGTCACGCATCTAAATTAGTAAACTCAAATGATTTTTTAATTTATTTGTTTTCACACAACATGTTCTTTTATTAAGAAAAAATACTCAGTATTAAAATTTATTAATATCTTGATCCAATGGCTAATAAAGTTTGTATTATGAAAATCTCATATGATTGTATAGTATTAAAAATTTTAATATGGAATGCCAGTTTGCTTACTCTTAATTTGTTGTAGTTTGTTTTCGGTTATAGTTATTGTTTCAAATACATAAAAAAATTGATATTACGTAAGTTTTTAAGATTTTTTACAATTAAAAATTTAGGTTTTAAAGCTTTAAACATCTAATAATTATCAGTATAATAAATACATTTTTTTTGTAAAATTTCTTGCTGAAATAATTATTTTGTGAATATTTACTGAGAAATATAATTCTTATTTCAAGTGAATAATTCTTCATATTTAATTAATATTTTGCGCAAAGTTCTTATTCATAAAGTGTTTTAATTAAATAAATTGATATCCCCAAATGCTATAGAAATCTATTGTTCCTTTGAAATGCGAATGATTTCCAATGAAGAGTAAATTTTAGAGATTTGAATTTCTAAGAAAATTTACAAAACTAGTAGAATATTTACCCATTGGCTAATTTTTTCGTAGCTAAACAATTCTAACGTTGTTGCCACTTAAAATTAACCCCTATATGTAACAAAAAAGACATAAAACACGAGAAAAAACCAAACTTGGCAACAAAAAAAATCTAAAAAAGCCACAAAAATTCAAATTGGTAACACCAAAGAGAAAACCGGAAACGCTATAATCAAAACAAAGAATAGCAACTTTGGCGAGAAATCTCTAGAGGGGGAAGGATAAATCACACTTATACTGAGTTTACTTATGTATTGGAAATAGATCTGCTCAAGTTGTATGGTAAATATAAAAAGATTTCATTAAAAAAAAGGATCTTAAAACGTTTATGACCATAAATGATATTTCTGATCCAGACTATTTTTGGTATTAATTTTCTTATGCGCAAATCTCGTCAAACTTGGGTTTTTGGAGGAATATGGGTATTATAGATAAAAAAATTCCTATTTTTAATTCTAACAAGTTTATATCTTCAAGGCATAAGTGTTTTGAACACTTTAAAAAACACTTTGCCATTTTCACAGATATTTTGAATGATTATTGAAAAGATTAACATACAAATAACGAGATGTTTAAAGTTTGTTCCATTGTTCTGAAAAGGGACTAAATGTTCAGTTCTACAAAAGTTTTCTCATAAAAAATCATTGAAACAAAATTAAATTTTAAAAATTCTAATTTAGTATTTTTAATTATTTTGCGAAAGGAAAAAGTTTGGTAAATTTGAAAATAAATTTTTTCTTTCAAGTTCTTAAGTAAATTTCAAAAAATGGATACAATCTGATTAAAATGTTTATATGGTTTGAAATGATATATTATTTAATGTAGTTTATGATAAAAATAGAAGATTCAAAATATCCGAATGTAATGTAATAATGTATAAAGAATAGGATCATCGAGACAAAATTAATGTCATGTTTTTAACGTTTTTTATGAGAAAGTATTTAGAGAGAAAAGCTGGTCTTTATTAAACCCTTTCCCTAAAATAATAATTTTGAAACTGACAGTTTTTATTAATGCTATCCAATACTTCATAACACAAAATTTTGAATAAAATAAAATATTTTATTATTATTTACCCTTGTAATTGCACTCGTGTGCAAAAGTTTTTTTATTTTAGTTTTACCAAATGCCAAAGTTAACATAGGCATTATAAAATATAAAAATATTGCTATTAATGTGTTTCTTTAAGTTTAATTATAACTAACACTTTTACTTCATTTTGAAATATATAGCAAGTATCAACTATAATCAAAAAGCAATAAAAATTACTGGAGACCCACAACAGTTAAAACTTAGCATAATCACTTGTGTTGGTAAAGCATGGCTAATCATTTGATAGTTTGATAAATTGCTTTGACTTTTTAAGAAAACTGAAACATTTGAAACTTGAAATACTTTAGCTTGAATTAAGTTTAGATTATTTTAAATTATGTATTTGCAGACTCGAATGTTGGTATCTGTGCTAGTATCAACGGAACAAGTTGGCTATCCCCCATTGGCGACTAGTGCGACCTTTTTTCATCGCCAAGTTAAGCGCATGTTTTTTAACGCTGGAATTTTCCCTAAGTTTCAAAAATACGAATTTCAAAAAATTTTAAATCACACATTAGTATACAAAATCTAAAAAAGTATTACTAAGAAAATTAATAAAAACTTTTTTGTTGGGTTTTCCTTCTTTTCAAAACAACCGGTAAAAGAGTTAAGTAAATAACAATGACTTATTTGATATGACGCCAATTTCATATGTCTAATTTTCTCGGTGATATTATGGAAAATATATAAAATACAATAATAAATTAGCAAAAATATGTAAGAAAAAGATAATAATAAAGAAACAAAAAGAAATTGGAAACAAGAACAGTTTGCGATTTTTACAATATAAAAGAAAAAAATAATAATGAATTAAAAATATATATATAAGGAAAATATATAATAAATAAACAAAATAAAAAGGATATAAATGATAAATAAACAAAAAGAAATTGGAAAAAACAGTTTACGATGTTTGGATGCTGGTGACAGTGAAACGTAGAAAAAAAGTTCGAATATTAAGTAAAACGAAAACTTCAAATGCTGTTGCCACTGAAAAAACCTTATATATGACGTAAAAAGGATGAAAAATACGGGAAAAACCAAATCTGTAAACAAAAAATCTAAAAAAATAGCAAAAACTTAAATTGGCAACAAGATAATCAAAACAAAGGACGCTAAGTTTGCCGCGAAATCACTTGGGGGTGATATCATATTTACACCGTATCAGTATTTGTATTATTTATTTGTTTATTCATCCTTTTACTACAAATATAAATATTATCTAAAATTCACTTCAATAAGATTTTGCAGCTCATTACTTAAATTTATAACACTAAAAATTACTGATTTGACCATTCTTTTTTTCCAGTAATTTTGTTATTGTCACTTTTCAATAATTAAAAATAATAATTGGGTTACAATACTTCTGTATCTACACAAACGTAGAATTTTCAGATTTGAATTAAATGCATTCAAATTTGTACAAATGTAATTGACATAAAATTTATAAACCTTCGTTTTTAATCCATATTTCATATTGAAACCCTTTTTTGACTAGCATATATAGTCTTTCAAATCAAATTCATTCTTGGAAATCAAAATTATAAATGGTAAATTCCTTCTGGATCAATTTAAGCTTATGAAACATTATTTGTCCTCTTATATAAATCAATTTTATTCTTCTTTGTGAAGCTAAGGATTATTTCATTGGCACAATCATTAATTTTTACTATGATTAAAAACATGCATATTACATTCAATTAAAATTATACAAGAAAGAACATAATTTTAAGTTTCTGAGTACTTGGGTGTTTACAACTTTTATTAGTGAAGTGCAATAAAAGTCTTTGTACAAATGCAGTACTTTTGTTCAATAAGGCAAAAATATATCAAATTACGATCAAATTTGACAAAAAGGTCGTGGGATGATATAACCTCTTTTGCAATGTATTAACCACTCAATTTTAGTGATGATAAGCTTTCAGCACCATAGGAGAAAATCTTTTGTTAAAAATTATAATTTAAAAAATTCAAATTTAACTTTAATCTGCCCAACTGCTTTTACATGCAGAACATGGGTATAAGATGCAAATCAATAAATGTTAGGTTTCGCATCCATATACATATTTGCACCTTATAATAATGTTGAGTTAGCGACTAACTTTCTAAAGCCAAAGATATTTTTTTTAAATGATAAGAAATATGCATTTAAAGACTCATTCAAATTTCGCTAGTAATTCGTAATTGTATATTATGAATCTCAATTTAATTAATTTTTGAAAGTTAATTTTTTTTACGATTGACACTAATTCCCTCCCAAATAAAAGTGACATTGTGCCCTTTCTACAATTGAATCCATCAAGGAATGTGAAAATTCATTCTTATATAATGCTTATAATGTGATTTTAAAATTCATAGATTTTTTGATGCAATTCATCGTTTTAGTTTACAAAAAATGTTTACACATTTTTTGTTTGATTTACTGTTTGATTTACTGTTCTGATATAATTACACATTTTTTTTTTAAACTTTCTTCTTTTTTCCAAATTTAATCCTTTTTAAAAGCTGCTGATTTAATCCAGTTAATCCTGAATGCTTACAAAAATTCGTGTTTCACATTTCAAATGATTCTTTAAAAGAGTTCTAAGAGTAAAAACTTTAAAAAAACATCAGACATGTTTAGAAGGATTTCAGTTGCTTATAAAGATTATTGTAAAATATGAGATACACTTCTAATAATGTAATCAAATTTATTCCTCACATGCATGAAAAATGTGGTAAAAGTTGAAAAAGCTAAAATATCCATTTTCTTATAATATATTTTTCTTATTGTCAAAAAATATTGCCAACAATACCAACTTTTTGTGCTGAAAATGAAATCTAAATTTTATACAAATGAAATGTTTTCAAATTTAAAACTTATAATTAAATAGGTATCTTCAATATTTAAAAAAAAACATATGTATAATAATTTTCAAAATATGGATGTAAAATAAGACCTATATTATGATATTTAATCATGTATTTTAAGCAACTTTTATCCCAATACTAGATATTTAATTAAACATAAATAGAGCGGGAAATTTTTTTTATGACTACAAAAGTTTACAATCCCAAAATAAAAATATTATTAAGTATACACACAATTGCATGCAACATTCTTATACACCAAATATTCCAAGGCATATATATATGAATGAATTGAGTGCAACATAATATTAACAAGATTTTTATGGAGTGATATTAACATGTTTTCAAAAATTTTTGAGCTCCCGAACGATTTGTGAAAGTTAAAAATTAATGCATATATTTAAATAAAATGCATGAGCTATGAATTTATTAAATATAACCGTACACAATAATTTATGCTTAAATTATTGTCTAAAACTTTTTAAACATTTGGGATTAATTTCTTTTCAAGAGTCTTATAGAGAATATTGCATTTTTAATCATAAATTTTTTTCACTGTATTAAGAAGCTGTTATCTATGAATTTATCCAAATATATATTACTTCGCAGAAGTTTCTGATTTAAAAAAAAGTGCATGCATAGCATGAAATAAAAAAAATGCATGAAATTGTAAAAATTAGCTACAATTAAGACAAAATTGCAATTAATTTAACATAGATAATTCAATTACATTGCTGTTTTAGTTAGTTCAATCATATGAGACATAATCCATAGATGATAAAATTGAAATGATCTATACATTTTAGAAATTCCTAATTTAAAAAAGTCTTTGTATCTAAATTTATATTGTATTGTAAATTTCTGGATTAGAAAGAAATATAACATGCATACAAAGAGTGCCCTTAATATCATGCAAACTTTCAAAATTGTGATAAAATGACTGCTGAAAAAGTAAAAATTAAAAATATTGTAGTTTGTGAGAATATGATTAGAGAGTATTTGTATTTTTTTTCGATTATGAAAAAATATTTTTGAAAAGTTCCGATAGATGGCATTGACGCATCATACCAGTAGTTTTCATGCAAATGGTGATGAAACACTGGAATGTAAAAGAATCCCTCAATCGATGTCGACAGCAAGCTATTGTTTCCCAATCGAGCATCAATATTTGAAACTTTCTATAAGAATGGTTCATTCATGGCTCTGGTACTCAAAGAGTTCCGGACAGAAAAATAAATCAAAACTAATTGATCCTTATTTCATTGAATCGAACACTAATTTTAATATGAAGTTTTGAAGGAATAAGAAGTTTGGTTTATCGTTCATGAAGTGGTAGATCACCTGTTAGCTCGCATCATTTCCAATTTTATTAGCTTTGGCACTCGACAAGCAATGTGCTATTTCAGAACTCTTTAAGGATTCAACAAACATCGATTCTAGTATTCTAAACAGAGTTTTGAATCTTCATCTAAGAATAATAAAGATGCTTTCCAAGTTATTGTCTGCAGATCTTCTGCTGCATGGGTGCTTACACAAATGGAACGTGATCGACAAAACTTGGACGGGGAAGAATGGAATTCTTTTATCATAATATGATGATATCTGTACTGAAAATAGTATTATCTCAAGATATCAATCTTTTATGTGTAACTGTACATTTTCTTCATGCATTTATGAGATTCCACCGAATTTATTATTCTGTATCCTTTCTTGAAAGGTATTTTTAGGTATAAAATTAAAAATTCAGTTCCGTATCACCAGAAATGAATCATACGCGTTTAAGAAACCACATGTTTCAGAATTTCAAAAATATTTGCATTATCTTGTTTTTATACTAGAAGATGTTTGTTTTATACTGTATGTCTTGATAAGATATTTCTTCATTAAAATTTTCACTGAGAAGTAAATAATAGTATAAAAATGTATTCTTATGTGACCCTCAAGATCTAAATAAAATGCTCCGGTAGACGTTTAGTTGCGGGAATATCAAAATTTGAGCCTGGCATTCTTTGCAGCCATTTGGTGATGTCCAAACGTATGTGGCGCTTGTTCTTGCGATAGGTGAATAAGATTTGCTATTTACGAAAAAATCATTTTGGGAAGAAGCTTACATTTTCGACATTAAAATGATTGTTTATGTCTGAGATATGTAATGGACGCAACATCTTATCATAAGAAATGCGTCTTTTCTCTCCAGGCCACCTTGCCTTGTAATCCATTATTAAAACAATCAATTGTACACTAAGATATAGTTTGTAAACAACATTGACTTTTATAAATAAAAATGATTTTACTAATTAAATATTATTAAAAATGAAAATGTACTTTTACAATACAAATCATTTTAATCCAGTTTCGATAGTGAGAAATATTTATTTTTTGTACTCAAATATGTTATGGATATCTATAGTTCAAAAACAACTGTTTTAATGTTTCGACTAGCTTATTATTTTTTATAAAATTCTAAAATCCAATACATGAATATATAAATCCGGTTTTTAAAATCCAATATATAAATTGAATTTTAAATTAGATTCTTTTGAAATAATTTCTTTTTATTTGAAAAGGGTATATGAAAATGGGTTCATAAATAATAGTTATAAAGAAATATAGTTAAAAATGATATAAAAATACAGAAATAATTTTTTTATTAATCGGAAGAAATTAAATATATATATTTAAATAATCTAGAATATATAGGAAAGGAATTCAACTAAACAACAAAAAGATAATTTATTCAAAATGATTAAATAATCTATTATAATTGATTCATAAAGTAAAATGGAATTAACACAATTAGGATTTCTTAAAATTTAATAAAATGAAATTTGCACTATTAGAATTTCTTAAAATCAATCATAAAATTCTAGTAAATTGATAAAAAAATGTTTTGCAATATATTCAACAAAAATACATACCTTATAGATTACATTTCTAAAATGTGTTTTCTAGGATACTATAAATTATATTTTCTAATATGAAATTTCAAAGGTATACTTGAAAAAAAAAATTTGTTCTAATAGAAAATGTTCCTTAGATTTTAATAGACTCTGAAAACATTAATTTCTTTTTGCTATTCGAAATATATTAATCCATTAATCAAAGTTCTTTTTACTTTAATAAACAGAGAAAATGCAGTAACAGAAATTTCTCTAGCTAAGCAATTTATATTTTAATCGAATTTTTGTAATTTACTTTTAGCAACTTTTTGACAAACAACCACTGAAATAAAACTAGTTATATAAATCAGAAAAATTAACGAGAAACATGCTGCAATATTATATTGTTTTATTTATTTTATTTTTTCATTATATACATTTGAAAATATAGTTTATCATTTGTAAGAAATTTCTGTAATAAGAGATTAAAAACATTATTTTCGTAAACATAATTTATAGTCTTTTCTTAAAATTATCGTAAACTATTCGTGTAATAATTACAAATTAGTATTATTGTAAAATCTATAATATTCACATAAATTATGTTAAATTCATATTTAGTTTAATCAGTTGCAACTAGTGATCAATGTTTTATTTAAAATTCATAATGTGCATATTATTATGGTATTGTTTTACCAAATGGCTTTATGATTATATCCTTAATATTACAATAACATGCTTGATAGAATGCTTTTTGTCATGTCTTGCAGACTAAAACTGCAGTTTTTTTTTATAGAATATGAATTATAAAATATTCTAAAATATAATTTATAGTTTTTTTTAATTTCAGAATAATATTTTTTATTTCAAAATAATACATTTTATTATAAAAAAATAATATAGTTTATTTAAAAAAATAACATATTATATTTCAAATAAATTTTATTGTGCAAATAATTTGATGAAAATTTGAGATAAATTAAATATGTTTTTTTTCCTTATTAAATAAGAAAATTTATATTTCAGTTTTTCACTTTAGGAATTTTCTTTATAATTCATTTTAAATTTAAGAGAAATCTTCATTAAAAGAACTTTTCTTTTTCTTTACTATAATATGGAGTTTTTAAATGAGCAAAATTTACTTTCTTTCCGTTTCAAAGTGAAAGAAATGGAAAATGAAAGAGAGAATTCTTTTAAAAGAAGGAACTTTTTATTCAATATAAGAGAGAATTTTTCAGTTTATTCTTACATTTCATAAGCATATCGGAAAGTGTGTTGCATTAACTTCTAATAAAGTTAAAAAAAGCTATACTTTACTGAATTTAACTAAATTCATTTGTATTTAAAATGACACTCACCTTCAAAGACATTTATAAAATTTGAAAGATATCTAAATTAAATTTAAAGGT
The DNA here is from genome assembly GCA_030067965.1 of Latrodectus elegans. Classification (NCBI taxonomy): domain Eukaryota; kingdom Metazoa; phylum Arthropoda; class Arachnida; order Araneae; family Theridiidae; genus Latrodectus; species Latrodectus elegans. Next base: position 15,405,577 of record CM057811.1, read on the forward strand.
TACATGAAACTTAATGAAAATAACTGCATAAAACTATTTTTTCTTCTAGAAATAATTCCTGAACTAAGTCCCTGGATTTATTTTGAAGAAACACTTTTACTTAAGCATTGGCTTGATCTCCTGATTTCAAGTTGAAAACAATAAAGTTTTAAGTAAATGACAAATGAAAAGTATGTCAATAAAAATCAATGTCATGTCATAACATTAACAAAATTGGCGGATTCCTTATAACAAATATATTATTTATTATAAAACATGTATACATCTTGCTTTTCGTGACAAATTTAACATAAAGAATTTAAATTAAAAAATCAATACATATATTAAAAAGTACGAATTATGTTAATCTAATAAATTTTAATGGTTAGTAATAATATGTTTTTCTTGAGAAAATAATATAGCATTGAAATTACTTTCTGCAAAGGTAATTTTATTATAACTCTAATTTATTTGAAATTATTATAGCAGCTATAATATTCATAAAGTTTTCATATATTGAAGAAAAAAACCACTCACTATAATTAATGCTCTATTATTAAAATGCACTTGAAAAATAGTTTTTTATGTTTAAACTATTGAAATCATTATTCATCTGTCTTTCAAACATTACTTTTAATATTTCTGAATATAAGGAACCGATTCTTTTGAAATATAAAAAAGGATTAATATTTCTAGTTTCTTAACTCTTTAAAAGAATTAATATTTCAAAAGAATTTTATTTGTATTTCTTTGTTAAAATAATGACAAAACATTTAACCTTTGTAATCATTAGCTGATTTACATGTTTTTATTTAGATAAAAATATTATCTTTAATATAAAGTTAAATTTTATTACAATTTATCTTGCTTATAATAATTTCTAAGAGTTGCAATAAATTCATATCGCTTAATGTATCAGGTATTTTGAAATATGAAGTTTATAAAAATAGAGAGCAAAATTTATACTAATTATAAATTATAAAATAAAAATTCTAATAATTTCATTTTCAAAACTTTACATAGTTTCGGTAAATTTGCATTAGATTTGTTAGCATTTTACACTTCATGCGGTCTTTATTTTATGATATATTAGGTATTTATAAATATATTTTAGACTTTATTATTAAAGATGATTTAAATTCAGATGAATAAGAACTTAGTAGTAATAAATAGAATTTCTTTTTCATATACTATTTACTGGGTGTGTGACTTACAAATAATACGCTTTATCATCCACTTTAGTAAATATCGAGGTTTTATTTTTACCATATGAATTGCAACCTGAATTAAATTTGAATTTCAATTTTCCAATCAAAAAATATACAAAATCTTTTTTTTAAGTCTAATATAAGTTTTTCAAATATTTTCCATATGTTTTCATCTGCTTAGTGGCAGCGTTTCAAACTCTCAAGGCTTAGGTCAGAGGTTTGATTCTCGGGCTAGGCATGGTCGGCTCATCCTTTCATCCCTTCAGTGAGTCGATAAACTGAGTACCAAGCATGCTTGAGAACTAAACACTGGGGGTTTCGTGTTAGGCTGACCACCTGACCGTGGTACATGCTTCTCATCCTAGGGCCCTCAGTTAAGACAACTGTGGACTCTGTTGGCCTCGGACCACTTGGGCTGTCGCGCCACGGAGTTTAGTTTAGTTTAAGTGTTTTTATAAAAGAAATAATTTTCACATCAGTTGATCATTCTTGCCTCATTTCTTCAAATTTTATAAAAATCTTTTATATATATATATATATATATATATATATATATATATATATATATATATATATATATATATATATATATATATATATATATTAACATAAAAGATCATTAAAAATAAAACAGAACGTACAAATATTTTACCAAAATTATTATAATGGAATATCAACAAATTTCGCTGCCAAGTCTGTAATTGACGTAAGATTGAAATTTGAGGTATTGTCATGAAACAGTTTCAAATTTCTATCTAAATATATAATTTTGGTCAACAAACTAGTACAAGTATATTTAAACTAATTTATTCCTAATGTTATTGAATTTGAGTGAATTTTTTTACCGTACATTGTTATAAACAAGAATATATTACAATCCTGATTATGCTATTATTCTGTTCGAGAACGTTTTCTGATATCTGCTTCTAATCACATAACATATCTAATAAACCAAGTGGATAACTGAGTGGTCAGGCATTTTGACCTTCAGTTTAATAATTCATCAGTCCAATTGTCACCCTATTCATAGTTGCTTATAATCGTCCCTTTAGGATTTTAAGTTCGAATTAATTTTGCTACTGTAAGATAAACGTTGCTGTTAGAGGGAAACTTACAAAAACGAAACTTATTTATACAAGAAATAAAGTATAAACAATGTAATCAAAGATTCAATGAAGTTGATATATTAGAAATTCGTTAAAAGTCTTTCTTATGCAAACTCTTTTTATCGCTTTGTGAGAAACTATAGCAAAGGTAGTCACTCTGTATATTTACACACCATTTTCATGCAAATAAAACATTTTGTATGAATTATTTTACTAAGATTTTTTAAAGACCATCGGAATATAGATATACTTTTAGTTCCGAAAAGGAACAAATAAATATACATTAGTCATAGTAGTTATAGAAATGAAATATTAATAAAATTAAAATTGTTTAAATACAAAAGGAAATATAAGAACAAACATCATTTTGCAAGTTTATACAGCGAAAATTAAAATAAATTTTAGAAAATTAAGAGAAAAATAAAATAACATAATAAGTAATTATAAAAATAAAAAAAAAAGTAATTATTTATGAAAATGTAAAACAAAACATATAAAATCACCATCAACACAGAGTTCTGGAAATATTTCTATTTAAAGTGTATGAATTATATTAACAGAGATTAAATATTTTAAAAAAATCGTAAATAATTTTTGTAATAACTATTTTTATTAATGTAAAAATTAATGACTTAACTTCAATTATTTCAATAGTAAAAATGCAATGATTAATTACGTTGGATTTATTAATATTACGTCAAACTCTGGTAATATCTGTACTATTTTAAAGATTTATAATTTCTCAGCAAATAAAGGCTGAAATTATTAGTTTTGGAAATAAATCCCCTCTGTCACTACGATTTTTTCTACAATTATTGGCTAAATGATAAATATCATTCAATAGGAGCATTGTATTCAATAATGTATAAAATTAAAAATGCATTTGTTATTTTTTAATTACATATTTATTTTTCGATATTCTCTACCATTTATGAGATAGCAGATGAGTTCTCATTGCCAGATATTATGATAAATACTTTACAGTTTTATTTCATATTTTGATACTAGTTTATTTATTATACCCTACTTTTAAAAGATTCAATGGTTTCATGATAAAAATGTTCTTATTAAATATTAAGTCTCTGGAGAATTTGAAATATTCAAACTTACTACTTCCTTTGACGTTTCTATTTTATGATGGTTCTTATCAGGAATAATTACGCAGTGGTGCATACATATCTAATATCTTCAAAAATGTTTGAAATCGAATCAGCTTTCATCTTTAATTTGCGTAAAGATATCTTTTAATTTAAATATAGTAATTGTTTTAATATGACTATACTGTACTGTACTTTAGTAATGTTTTAATATGATTTAAATATAGTTATTAACTATTGCTATAACTGTTATTGTGGGCTTGTTACCTTCTAATTTACATAACTTATGCTGCATAAACAATAAATAATGGTATGAAGCTCAAAAATATTTTAAGTGAAAAAATATATTCCTTAGTGCAAACAAATTTAAATTAAATTTATCCCACAAATGTATAAAATACAATGATGCACAAAATACATTTTGCTAATAGCTACTGTACATTTGGATTGTGTACCTATTTTATATAATTAGAAATTTTTACATTTTAAATTTACTCTATCAACTAGGAAAAGTTTAACAGATTTTTGGTTTCTTAATCATAGTTAAAGTCACTAAGAAATGAATATAATATTTCCCTATTATATTAAGAAAATTTAATGAAAACTGAATGAAATCATAAATATTATGTTTCAACTATCTGTATATATGTATATATATGTATATATATATATATATATATATATATATATATATATATATATATATATATATATATATATATATATATATATATATGTATGTATATATATATAAGTAGTAAATCAAGAGAAAAAACACCATAATATAAGTGAATTTAAAAGTAATATACAAACAAAAATTTATCTAACTACCAATTCATCGCAAAAGCTGCTAAAGAAAAAGAAGTCAGAAAAATAATATAATTTGAAAAACATACATATAAATTAAACTAGACAAAAATTAGATTTAAAACAAAATATGAAAAAGTAATAAGAAGCATAGGGACCCTGTATTCTTCAAGTGAGAGATATGGTGAACTATGCAAAAGAAATACTCTTTTTTGACGTGCAACGAGTAAAAGACATAAGAAACTCGTGCTTTCTCACAAAGAGTGTCTGCAATACAAAATTTGAAAATTTGGTCTGAAGTAAATATTTAAAATTTTATATTGCAGATATTTGAAAATTTGTAATGCTGAGTATATAGAAAAATATGAATATAGACGAATGCTTATAATATTAATTAATAAAAGTTATCAAATATATTTATTAATTTCAATAATTATTTATTAAAGACTATTTAATTAAATTTAAGTTATATTACTATAGCAAAAATGAGTTTTTTTAAATTGTAATGATGTTTTCATTGTTATTTCTTAGATTGATTTGTTATGTGTTGTAAGCTCATTAAAAAAATATATCATACATAAAAAAAAAAAAAAAAAAAAAAAAAAAATAAATTATAATGATAGAAATGATCTGGGGAAAAATTACTCTCTCTTCATGTCAATGTCAAAATTGAGGAAGTGGATCCTCTGCTGGTGCCATCTGTCGGAGAATTCTTAGGGCAAAATCGTACTACCACCTTCGTAGTACTCTGGTTAAATGAAAGACATACCTTAATGACTTAAATTCATATAGCTGAGGGCATAGGGAGCTTGGCTATTCCAATTGCCAAAATTAACCACAACAATTTACAGTGGACTGAAATTGTAATTTATTAATAAAATGCAAACTATTTTAATTAATTATTTTATAGTGAATTAAAACTTGAGTAATAGTCCTTACTTTTTTAAGCAATAGCAAAGAGTATCTTAAAATAATAAAATAACATAGCTACTTCGTAGCTAAAAATGTAAATGTGTTTTCGTTATCTTAACAAATCTTTTAAAAAAGTAATCTTTTTCCAACTTCCGCAAATTTTGAAAATTTTTTGAATTTTTGAAAATTTGAATAGAAAACGAAAATTAATGAATCTACTTTTGCAATAAAATTATTTGGTTTACTTTTCCCTTTGCAATTAAGTATTATTTGTAAAAAAATCTTTTCATTGGTATCTCTTTTAAGGAAAAACATCTTAAAAGGAACTTTAAAATTTCATTTTTCAATAAAATACATTGATCTGTACAATTTTAAGTAAAAGATGTTTTTTAAGAAAAATGCTTATTATAGATCATAATTATTCAAAAAATTCAGTTTTTTAAAATTTTTAGTAAATGTAATTAAAAAAATACTGACTGCTTAATTTTGTAAGTTTTTTTTTATGCAAATTTTACATTTCTACAACTTTTTCATTTTATGTTTCGCTGAGTTTCTCAAAATATCAGTTACAAAATTTTAAAGCAATTTTTGAGTTAATCTAAAGTTGAGTATTAATTTTAGGATAATAAAAATTTTACTGTATGAAAAGTCTCTTTTTTTGTTCGTTAAATGATCTTTCTAACACTATATGAAATTATCAATGAAATTACTAGCAGTCACATTAATTATTTTAAAATACTTGATTCAACGATATTTAATTATGATAATTTAAGACACGTTTCTTTATTAACGTAAAAGTATAGAATTATATCAGCATATCTGGATAATTTTTAAAAAGTGAACATTTATTTAAAAGAATCATTAAGTATTAATTGAAATAAGAAAAATTCTGAAATAGGTGCAATCAAAAATATGGTTATATTTAGCAATACATGTATTTATAATATAAAGATTGCTATGTAATGTTGATATTATTGTAATGTTAAGAAACCTTAATAAAATATATTCATACAAACTCTTCATATAAATCTTTAATAAATTTAATTTTTGGAAAAATTACATAATTATTCCTTAAAATTTATTTAATATTAATAAAATTTAATAATTTTATGAACAATACATTAATTAGCACTTTTTTAATTATAGTAAAAGCATATATCTTTGTTCTTTACTATTTTTGAAATCATCATTCGATGTAATTCCATATCAAAAATATGATTAGAGAATTATTTCATCTTATATAGTATATTTACTAATTCTTTTTCAAATAATTTATTCTTTTTTTAAAGTTTGAAATGTGAAATTGATCAAAGGAAAAAAAAAAAAACATCCCCGGATTGTTTTGAAGGATTTCCGCGTCTACCTTCCTTTATATTTCTCCCTTACATTTTAATTAGACGTGTTGCTATTTTCATTGTGCCAGAAGCCAGTAAAATAAAAGACTGATGTGTTTCTTACACACCCCTGCCGTCAGATGGCGCAATTGCAGAAATCGGCGGCGAAGGGAAATTACCAGGCAAGTCCGGCGATTTGATACACCAGGTGATATTCACTACTCAGTAGCATAATCTTTGACAGTTTGCTTGTACACGAGTATTCTTCCTCTAATATATTTTTGTAGTATAATGATATTTGCTCCAATTTGGAAATTGTTTTGAATGAAGATCTGCTTGTGATTTAAAAACGGTTTCGAGTACTCCTCACTAGGGTAACCTAGATACTGTGTACAGATATTTGGTGTGTCGATTAATTTTGATGTATGGTATACTGTTCAAATGTAAAAGTTAACTGTACCCGAAAAATTTGGAGTACATTTCTATGAACCTGTTGCCTGCAGTAATATCATTACTATTTGCTGAAAAGAATAATTGTTATATACATCTCCCCGGAGTTTACCTGTATTTATTTAATACATATATATATATATTTGAAATTATATAAGTTTTTATAACCGAATCTTCAGCTTTCAGGTGAAAAATTGGTAAAAATAAAAAATCGATAATAGGTGGAAGATCACTTGAATTTCGATGTTGCTGGAATTAAAAATCTTTTTTTGAATTTTTGATTGTTAATTAATGTTTCTCTATAATGAGGAAACGATATAAACATGAAGAAACTGATAATACGCCTTCTGCAATTAAATTTAGGCTATGAAACAATAAAGTAAGTCATTTGTTTCACTTTCTCCTAAAAAGAAATGCATTAAGAGAACCCTCCTTCCTATTAAGAGTAGTGAAAAATTTTCTTTACAAATTTATTTGGTCCTAACACAGAACAAAACATTCACGCCTTAAAATATTCAAATATAATAAGAGAATTTATGTCTCCTAATGAAATCAAGTTTAAGATTATATAATTTTATTCCTTACCAGCCTATTATTGTTTCGACTATGCTTTTCAAAGAAGATATATTCTATGACAAAAATAATGCGCTCTAAAAGTAACCATTTCAAAGCTTATGATGTATTTTGATTAAACCATAAAAGGAAGAAAATTAATTTGATAAAATGAAGACATTTGCTTATGTGATATTTTTCTTTTAGTTTATTGCACAATTTAAAAGATGTTTCTTTAATTAGTTATCAGAAGAAATAATTTATCTTCAATCAAAGACATTAAGTTTAAAATTTTTTTCACTCCATATTCAACAGTTTTCTTTTATAAAATATATGAATATAAACTTCTAACTTGAAGTTTACTTTTAAAATATTATTCCTAGAGATGATTTGTTACATATTTCCTTTGTGTTAACAAAAAAACCGGAAAGTTGTTTTCCTTTTTCAAGAGCATTTTTCAAGGCCACGTTTTCGAAAAGAACATTCCTGAAAACATGCATCAACATCGTCGTAGGGTGAGTTAATTTCTTCTAATGTAATTAATCATTTTCATATGATCGTTGAATAATATTAATAATATTTAATTTAAATGCTGTTACGGAAAGTTTTTTAGCATTATGTTTAACTATAAAATGAAATTTTTACCTCAGTATTTAAAATAAATATTTTATTTTTGAATTAATATTTAATTTTTATAATTTAAAGTTATAATACTTTAAAACAATGAAATTATACCATTGCTGATTAAATTTGTGTACATTTTGTAAAATAAAATAATTTAATATGTGTAAACAATTTTTAAATATGACATTTTCATATAAACCCAATAGTTTTGTCAATTGCTTTAGGTTTTACTTAAGAATTTTATCCAAGCTAAAATAGACTCTAATTTTTAAAATTCTTAAAATAAAGAATTTAATAAATATTTGATTGTGCTATTTCACTTCGTATAATTAAAATGTAAAAATTCCTATTTTTTCGTATTGCATCTTATTTTTTCGCACTTGAAAATAAATTTCTTTTTCCTGATGCGATTTCTGAATCTTATTTCTTGCATTTTTTAAGCGATTATTTAGATTTACTTTCATTTTATTATATATATATATATATATATATATATATATATATATATATATATATATATATATATATACACTTTCATTTTATTATATATATAGATATATATATATATATATATATATATACACACTCATTTTATTATATATATATATATATATATATATATATAATTGAAAGTCCAAAATTTTAAGTCTATTATATTTTGTAAGTCCACATATATAATATTTTTTAAAATTATCAATCACGAATTTGTTTGAGGAATTGTACCCCTTTTAATGAATGTAGCCGTAGAATTTCAGGTTTATGAATTAAGCAAATCAAAACACTAATATTTTTAATATTGTATACTAAGCAAAAATACTAAATCAAATATTTTTTAATAAGAATGAAGATAAATATATAAAGCATGCTCATTTTCTATTGAACATTTTGAAATTTATTTGGAAAATGAATGTTCCAAAATATAATTTTCGATTTCTTCTTAAATAGTAAACTAAGCAACATATTCTTCGATAACAAAAATCTTTAAAATTACTTCACTGCAATAATGAACATTAGACTGGGAAGCCAAGAAACAACTGTGGTTCACACTGTTTTGAAATTACATAGCTGTATTTTACATATTTTTCTCACATTAATTAAGTATAAGTATTTCTATGATTCAAAAGATATATAAGCAAAGTAAATTGTTAGTCAATATGCAATAAAGCTAAGAGGAGATTAAAAAGAAAACATCCATTGTTTGAACATTTGCATGTTTTCTTCGAATTCAAATGCATAAATTCTTTCAAATGTAAATACAGTTGTCTTTCCTCAATTTATCATAAAATTTAATTTCGAAAGTGTAATTAATTTACACTAGTTGATTACTACCGAAATGTTTAGTGGATATTATATCGAAAATTTTAATGCATCGAGAGTTGATGTCAAATAAACTTAAGTCCATGATATTAAATAGATGCAATGTGCTGCGATTCTACAAAAAAAGTTTAAAATTGAAAGTTACATTCTAAACACTTTATTAATTTAATAATTTATTATAAATCTGTATAATACCGAATTTCTATGAGTAAAAGAAAGGCTTCAAATTTTGCAAACTAGCACAACTTATTCCTGGAAGTGTCATTAAGTACTTTTTGTACCTATAACCTTAATGTTGTTCATATATATAACTCATTTTTTAAAAAAAGTATTAATATTAATAAACTTTTTTTAAACTTATATATATATATATATATATATATATATATATATATATATATATATATATATATATATATATATATATATATATAATATATATATATATATATATATATATATATATATATATATATATATATATATATATATATATATATATATACATACATATATATATATATATATATATATATATATATATATATATATATATATATATATATATATATATATATATATATATATATATATATATATATATATATATGTATTCAAGATTGGTCTTAAATTTATATGAACTGTAAATTAATAGAACATATATTAATATAAGTATATATTTTCCTTTTTTATAGATAATTATTTAGTTAAATATTATTCAGGAATTAGAATGATTTCATTTTGATAAAATACGAGTATTAAAATAATGCATTTTTTATATTTAAAAGAGAAGCATAACAGAGGACAAAATGGAAAAATTTAAATTTTTTATGTAATAAAGAATTAAATAATTTCCAAAGCTTTTAGAAAGGAAAATAGAAGAATAACATCTCACTCAATCAGTAAAAAATAGTTAAGATTTAATAAAAAACTTAATACTTTCTGTGCAACTGTAGAAAATCTTTTGAACTTTTTACATCAGCTTCTTGCAAATTCAAAATAATGTATACACTTTACCACATTTAAAAAAAATCTCATACTTTTATTAACTAACTGATTTTAAATAATAAATATTATTTTTATTCAAATTAATAAATAAGTAATTCTAATTTATGTTATTCTTAATAATTAATACATAAATTGATTCTAAGTGATAAGTAAATATTTTTTTTATTTTTAACTACAGAAAATCTTTGAGACCAAGCATAAATCTCACTAAAAATTCTAATATATATTATTCAAGTATCACACATGAAGCCACAGTATACACGGTCGAATGTTTTGTATCAGATAGAAAATCTGCTTTTATTGCTCTTAAAATAAATAAAATTGTGATTTTATGAATATAATATATATATATATATATATATATATATATATATATATATATATATATATATATATATATATATATATATATATATATATATATATATATATATATATACAATTCTAGTTCAATAATAACAATAATGTTTGCCATAACAAAAAAATAGAAATAGCAGCATAAATTATTGCTTGTAGTGTATATGATAAATTGTTACATATTTAAATGTAGTAGTTAAATACTGGTTAGAAAACTAAAATTAATAATGTATTATTTACAATTATTGAGAGAAACTTTGTTTCATTGTTTGGTAATTTTATGAAAATTCAAGTACCCAAATATATAGACTTAGAATCTTTTCTCTTGTTGATTATCCATATGAATATTCTGTTAGAATAAAATTGCAGTACAAGAGTGTTATGACAATTATTTTTATAAATATGATGAAATATTGCGTATTTGTCATATAAAAATTATCTAAAAATCATATAATGTTTTTCATTTTATTCGAAAAAATTTCTTGGTATTATGAATTTTTATTACTTTAAAAAAATTGGATTTTATTAAATTTGTAATTTTAACTGCTAACATTTTTTATTATAGTTCATTAAAAATAAAAAAAAGCTAATTTTTCATTTTGAAAACTTGAAGTCTTTAGTTTTCTTTTCAATCGAAATATATTTACTTCGAAAATAAAAATTGTAAATAAAATTTAAAAGCGTATAATTTTACTTTACGGAGAAAAATATTTTATTTAAATAAAGATTTCAGTGCTTTGTTCTCTAATTCTTTTTACGAAAATCTATATTAGATTTCTTTAAGCAAATATTTAAGCAGAAACAACAATTTTAGTTAAAAATATATGCTAGCAAATTGCATTTTTAGTATACTATAATCATTAAATTCATTCAATGAATACATGTAAAACACAATAATATATATTGCTTGTAAATAAATAAATTTTTTATTACTTAAATTTTAATCTATTTTTGCATCGACTGGCATTAAGGTTTTAAAAATGTCACACTTTATTCGTAAAATTTTAAATTTAACTAATAAAATTTAATTAAATTATTAAATTTGTAAAATCTATATCTTTTCATATTATTTTGTTCCTCATCAATACACTGAAAATTATATCCTTGTACAATATAATTCAAATATTTTTAATGAAATAACTTGATTTTATGCTAAACCCCCCAACTTTATGCTGGAATTATACTTTGTGTATTTTACATACATGTTTTCAATGTTTCCATTAATTTTTCACCTAAATAATATTTAACGTAATTTTTTTTTAATAAATCCATTTTTGAAATTATATATTGTGAATTTTCAAAATTAGATGTGTATTAAAATTATAGAATACTGTATAAATATTTCACACACACACACACACACACACACAATTTATATAAATATTTTATCTATTTTTAACTATTTAAAAACATTACTGATAAATTTTTACAAATGCATAATGAAATGTTATGATGGAAAAATATAACAGACAAGACGTCCAATATCAATGCATAAAATTAATAATGATTTCAGAATTAATTACTTTTATCAGCAACTCTTAGATCCCTGACCGATAAAGAAATGAAGAAAGTCTCTGAGTTTTGGTAATTTTCGTCTCGAAATCATAGTAATAATGGACCATTAGCTGCGCATTAATTTCTGACGTGAGGCTTATGACGCGTGACCACATATCTCGACTTATTTCTGCCACCGAAATATGGCTGAAGAATAGAGATTCGGAAGCTGGGTCTCGTAAGCTAATTTGAAATTCTTGTAATGTTCTGCTTTCTGGATAATTTAGCAAAAGATTTATTGGTGAAAAGAAATTAATGATTTCGGTTTTGTATATTTAAGTAGTCCGTATCAGTAAAGTTTTACAAAAATTTAAACATACACATGTTTGCTTTTTTTAATGGTACCAATATTTTTTTTTAAAAAACCTAGTACTTAAAGTACTTGTTTATATTTGTATATTTTACATGAATTATTAGAAATATATTTAAACTTATATACATTTTAAAATTGGTATTTTAATTTATTTTATGATGAACCAATATTCAAAGTAAAATAGTGAGGCTTGTAAATATTATACGATTCGCTACTTTTTAATGATAATACTAATTTAAAGTTTATAATGGTATATTTGATTTATAAAATTAAAAATAAAATTTTGTTTTAATTTTATTAGTTTTTTGAAGTTTCTTAATAAATGGAGAATAACGTTTTTAATTGCATTAATTCACATTGACCGAAATAAAGCAATATTATTATTAAATCAGGAAAATGTCTTTATATTTTAACTAGAATTTTGTAATCAAAGACTAATGTTAAGAATCATAATCTGAGTTTTAGAGGAAAAATATTATGTAGCGAAAAACACTGTAAATTTATTTTGCTTTAAATATATACTGAAATAATTTTAGTATATATAATCATGAATAACTTTTTTCAATTTATAAGGACTTAAAATATTTAATTATTTAAAATTTGATATGTCTTCCATGTGTTGTTCTGCATAATATGAATACTTATTTATAAACTATAAATTCTTCTTATACTATTAGATATTTGAACATTTCTTAGTACATCATAAAATATATATTCTTGTAATCTTCTTCCTAATATCGTTAAGTAAAATTTCTGTTTTGAGTTTTATTTTAATAAAAACAATCTCTTTAGAATTGTTTTTTATCGAGTTAAATTATTAAAGTTTATTCAGAATCATTTACTGCAAGATTAAAATATAAAATTTGGTTTCAATATGAGAGATTTATTCAAAACCAGATTATTTTAATTTAATTTATTAAGTTGGAAAATGCTAATTATCATATAGTATTTATTTTCAGCGCTTTCGGATAATACTAATTTTTAAATTAATCTAAAATTAATATGTATTAAATAGCTTCAGAGTGCAACCTTTTAAAGCTCTTTTTTAGGTTTCAAATGATACTAATTTTCAAATTAATCTGAAATTATAGTATTAAATATCTAGGTATTGCAATTGTTTCAAAAATTGTAAACTGAATTTTTATCTCTTTTTTTTTTAATTGCAATTAGTTTATGGGCAGAAGAACCATGGAAATTGTAAGATATTTAGTCAGAGTTCCAACTATTACAGTACAAAATCTAGATATATGCTATTTTCTTAGAAAGGCAAAATCAATAATAATTAGGAAATATATAAATTTAAATAAATGATGTGAATAGGTAATTAAGAAAATTTATCATATTTTAGGAATTCAGTTTCACTTATCATTAAATTATAGAAAGTGGTTTTACAAATATATATATATATATATATATATATATATATATATATATATATATATATATATATAAGAAATGTTATGTATTAAGATCAATGGCAGTTTTTTTTAACTAAATGAAATGAATTACTAATACCAAATTTCTTGAAACTTGAATCAAACATTCTGCATATTAAAATGCATTCAACGAGTTGTTAACATTATGAATACAATTTATAATAAATACAAAATTGATTTATAATAATGCAATGTTTTAAATATTTTATACAAATAATCTTTTATTTCTCTTTATCATTTTTAAAAAATTATATTTTAAAATATTAAATAATAATTAGTTTTAAGTGATTATTTTCATATAATCTGTAACTTAATATAAGTTGCTTGCAATTTTTCGTAAGGATGAAAATTTTCATATAAACGTACTTAACAACATCATGAGCGCTTCGTAATAGCCTTTTAAAATCGTGTTTCTGACGTACGTGTTTTGATTTCTAATAAAAATCTAAAATTAACATGAGTGTAAAAGTACACAATTCATCATATACGTATTTATTCAAAACTTAATAACCAAACCACGTAATTTACTATTAAATTCACTCATACTGCTTTCTTCTAAAATACTAAACCTAAGGAATTACGGACATGTTTAGGCGCATTTATTCACATTAAATTATCTCTCATTATTTAATTTCTTCTGAATACTTTTATATTAAAGATAATTATTTTTCTTTCATTTTAAATCCCTTTAAAATTAATCTAATTAATTTAATTTTCCCTTTTTAGAAACAATTGTGCAATCAATGAATTAGAATATATTTTTTTACTTTTATAAATGCAGTTTAATATTTTGTTGACTGTTAATTAAATTATTTTATTAATAAAAATATTTTAATTCTTTATAAAGATATGAGAAAAATATAAAACATTTACTTACATTATTGATTGAAAAACTTAATTTCTTAATTAATTTAACCAATAGTTTAGGAATGAATATATTTTGATAATTACTATAAAATACATTTATGAAAGTTTTAAGAATTTCTTATATTTTATTTACATCCAATTTGGCAACAATGCGGATTAAATTATACAACGAAACTTTTGAAATTACAATACCAAAATGATTTTGAAATCATTTTTATTATAAAAATCGTATTTTTCATGCTATATACTTTCTGGAAAACTATGTTCCTTGAAAGCGATAATGCTTTCGTGAAAAACATTTAATTTTATATATTTCAAGTCAAAAAAAAGTTTTGGTTATTAAACTAAAAAAACTTTATAGAATCTCAAAAATAATTTATATAGCCTTAAATATTTTATAAATAAAAGGTATTCCTTAATGCCTTAATCAAATGATGCAGAACTGAAGAAAGTTATTATAATGCAAAAAAAAATAGCAGTAGCATATTTGAAAATTAAGTTTTTTTTCAAATAGTTGAATCCTAGTTTGTTTAAATTATTTCAAATTATAAAAATTTAATAATGTTTCTTTCAATATCATTCAATTGATGTGAAATTCCAATTTTAAAATCATCTAATTTGATCAAAATTTTAATGGAATTCCTAATTTCTATTCTAAAACACTAGAATATCAGAATTTCATTTCAAACAACAGCTTAAAATGCAGATTTTCTTCAGTAGGGGGATTAGTAGTTTTATCATAAATATACGTTTTGAATAAGAATACATCTTTCAGATGAACATGTCATCATTAACTATAGTTAATATTTGTTCACTGTTTAAAAAGAAATAATTAAGTTCTGATGACATTAATCATTTTACAACTGTGATACAGATATTTCATGACATTAAATGGGAGATGTTTTCATAATGAATATTGAGATTTTGAAAATATTTCAGATTTTGAATTTTATATTTTCAATTCAAGATTGTATTGTGTTATCTCCGTTACAAACATATTCAATGAATCATAAATAATATGAAAATGCGATGATAATAACTTAATTTTAAAAACACATAAGGCAAAAATTTAAAAAAAAAAACATAAAGCGAGTGGAATTTATTTCTTCCCTTGTTTTTTAAATAATCATTATTAATATATGGTATAAGCAAAAATAAAACCTTAACAGTTAAATGATAAATTTCAAAAGTGGTAAAAAATAAAGTTTATCATACTTTGTTTTAATCTCAAGAGGTATTATTATAAAAAATAATAAAAAATGAGTATATATCTATTTTTACGTTTGGGGAAAAGTAGTTTGTATCTGTAACTTTCAAATACGATAATTTTTGATGTAGGCAAACTAATCATTAATCCAAGAAATTGTGTAGCTGTATGGGAATATGTGTTTCTTTTCTGAAAAATCAGGGGAAATCCTTTTGTTCGCCAGTATTATACTCCAGAGTACATAAACAATGAATCAAATATTTTCGTTTTTATCCTCTGTCCCGAATCTATTTCGTTTTTGTAAGACTCCAGTGGGGCGCAATTTATTTGCAATATTTTTCACCGAGATATAGGGACATTTCATTCTTTCTTTCCCTTTTTTCTTGAATTGTTTCAGTATTCTACATTTTATCTTCTTCCATTAGTAATCATGCAATTCGCTATTTTTAAAGTTAATTTGAATATTTTCAGCAAATATTTATTTTAGATTTTTGATTTCTAATGATTTTTTTGAGTTAAATTTGCTCTTATGTGTAATTTTAAGTTATTTTATTCTTATCAGTTATATTGTTTTCATGATTTATTTTATTCTTATGAGTCATTTTGCGGTATTACGTGTTATCTGGAGTTCTTATGAGTTATTTTGAGTTTTTATGAGTTATATTGAGTTAAATTTTAAGATATTTAAAAATTTCAGAAGTACTATATAGAGAAGAGTAACAGTTAAAAATGGTAGAAAAAAATTCACGTTTTTGACGTTGTGGATAACATACTATGATGTTTTTTGTTATTTTGGTCCCCTTAATCTATCCTTAATAATTTCTTTAGTTGAAATTTGATATTGTTATAATATAATTTATTCTTAAATAAAAATTCATTTTAAAATTATTTCTAAAATTTTGATACGTTATTAAAATAAAAAAAATAACCTAACACATGCTTATACAATATTAATCACAAAATCACAAAATATGTTGTTGTTGCATACTGACCAACTACTAGGATTTCCCCCTCTCAGCAACTATAAGGAGTAAAAGTGAGGAGACATTATATAGTGAAGCAACCAGTGGGTGGGACTTCCTATCCCTGAAAGTGGGGTTTCGTAATTTAGAAGCAGGGGCCAAGCAGAAAATACCAGACTTGGCCAACCATATCCAGAGATTTCATTTCACATGGAAGACAAAGCGAAAACGATATATTTAACATGTTTCAGTCAACACGACATATCTTATATGGGGTCTAACTTGTTGCATAATATTATGTAAATTTTAATTTACAAAAGCATAATACTTCTAAGACAATTAAGATAAACTCTTATTTAGCTATTAAATCGAAACATTTTTTTAAATAAATAGACCTAATTAAAAAATAAAATTATTTATTTTATGTCAAATGATGTATTTGAGACATGAATCAAAGACGCGATGTTAGGAACTATTTTTGATAAAATTAAAAATTGGCCTAGAATTGATATTATTTTCCCTCTTGCTTAATAAAGTTATCAGCATAAGAGTATAATTATTTAATAACAATTAGATACATTAAATGCCTGATGTATTTCTATAGATGGGCTTTGGATAGATGACAGAAAACGGTATTATTTTCTAATTACAATGCGTTATGAGTGTAAAATGCTTATGCCACTTAATAATGACTTTATGAATTTGTACCATTTAATCAGATCTTTATGCTAACAGTAACATTGGGATATTTTTCAAACCAAAAACTCATACTTGATACCGCTTTGATTACACAGGTCTGTTTTCTTTTATTTTAGAAAAGTGTGTGTTATACGGCATTTTTCGGTGTAAGATCTTTAAAGCAGCATTTAAACCATAATAGTTTTTCCACCACAAATCTAAGTCACTAAATACAATTTTTTGTATTAATTGTAAATTCAAACATTTTTAATCAAAGTTTTATTTAACCTTTGTGTTGAATTAGCTTAATTATTTGTTAATTGACTGTTTAATTTTAAACTTAAACATACTCAATTTATTATATGTTTTAAAATTATGCCTCTTATTTAATAAATAATTCAATAATAAATAAGAAGAATGAATGTTTAGAATCATTTTTTCAAATATATATAGATTAAATAAGTTTAGTTTTCATAAATCTAATGTATTGATCAAAATAGTGAAGGATAGTAAATTTTCAAACATTATCTTAACTTAGAAAACTTTTAGTAATATTTTTTAAGAGTAATAATTAAATTGACAGCTTATAAATTATAAATTTTGATCTGGTCATAAAACATTAAGAGTGGATTTGGAAAAGAGCATTTAAATAAGTCTGTATAAAAAATTATTTTAGAAACCAAAACAATAATAATAACAAAGGCTGATCAATTAACAGATAATAATTACATATTTAGAGTCACCATCATATTTGCTATTTTTATTCAATATATATATATATATACATATATATATAGTTTTTGATAATTTTTAGACTTAAAAATCACTCAAGATACATGAAAATCAAAAATCTTTGTATCTAAGTTGAAATAAGTATAAAAAATTTCTAAAGATATTTCAAAATATCAGAAGACAAGTGCATAAAAAGGTTATGAAAATCTTTTAATTTGCAAATTTTGCAAATTTTGTGATGATTATTTTGAATCTGATTTCTCTATTTTAATTATTAGTTTGTTACTAATTATGTATATTGAAGGTAAAATTATTTAATAGTATACATGAAAACTTATGAAAATTATTATTAAGATAGGGAAAGTTATGTTAGAGAAATTTTACTGCACAGTATATGATAAATTATAATCACTTACGTTTTTAAATATAAATATAAGAACTTTTATTTTATTTTAAATTTATAGTTAGGTGATTATACAGGGAAAATACACTTTAAAGAATTCTTTTACAAAAATTAGTGTGTTTTTTCAACATGTTTGAAGAAGCAAGATGGCGCTGAAAGCACTACAGTATGAATCACAAAACAATCATAACAATTTTACAATGCGTTAAAAGAAACAGTTTATATAATAGTCTTTTTATGATTTATATTTTAAATCACGTCAAAAACAAAAAAGAGATTCAAAATGACAAAAATAGTGAGATTCCAGAAAGAAACCAACATCGCTGACAATACAGCGCTAAATTGATTAGAATCTGAGGGGCACCCTAAAACATAGCTCACCTAATTGTATATTATTGAGGGAAGAAAACAACAAACTAGCATAATGAATAGCAATAATTATTATTTTGTTTGATTATAAATAATTAAATAATAATAAATAAAAACAAATTATTTTATTTCAAAAAACAATGTATTATACCATAACAAACATAAGATCTTATAATTATAGAAACTGGAAAAATTTAACAGCCATTTGAAAAACTTTTAAGCTACTAAAGTTTCTTAAAGATAATGAAAAAAAGAGAAAAAAAGTTGTAACAAAAATAATACATCGAGAGTCTCAAATGAGCAAACAGAGATTGTTGAAACGAGTCTACTTATAATGCAAAATGGAAGCTAGTGACCCACTTACATCCAATCGATTCATGCCTCCGCTTGCTGTAAAAGAGTGCGCTGAAGTTCTTTGGCTGCTTTATCGAACTAACAGAACAGTTATCCGTTTTGATTGATTATAGACAAAATTAAAATTCTGATTAAATTTTTAGTCTTGACTTAATATATTTTTCAAGGAAAAAGGTATTAGCCTCGTTATTAGAGGATTTTGCGTAAAATAATACTTCCTTACATTTGAGAACAAATTACAACTTTAACTTTTACGTACATTTTAAACTTTTATTTTCATAACTTTTAAAGATATTGAAGAAAGTTGATGGCAAGTCATTTAATAATCTTAAGTTTTATAATTTGCTTGTTAGTGTTTTAATACTTATCTAGATAGAAAAAGTGAGCTTGCTATATTTTTACTTGTAAAGATGTGAAAATTATTATTTTTAAATTTATTTGAGTAAAAATAAGATATTTAAGGAAATGTGTCTTAAAATATTTTACATTTTACTTTAAAATGTTATTTTTGATAAGTTTTTTTTGTAACGTAATTTCTAGTTTTTTTTAAATGTTCTTTAAACTTAAAAGCTATTTGGGGTTGAAAACAAAAGAACTTTTCGAAATTGTTATGCTTAGTATAAATAACCTAATTTTAATAAACAGGATATATGTTCAATACAAATATACTAATTTAAATAAATAGAATACTTCTTTTACAAAAAGGAACATTTAAAAGGGAATATGCATAAATACATTGCTCAATATTTAAAAAAAAATCAATTTTTCCATTAAATGTATCTTTTATCAAATTCATTAATTTATTTTGAATTAATGTATTAACTTAATCGCTTAACTTAATTTCAAATTCTTTTTAGTAATGAAAAGCTTTAACTCATGATTTATGAGACAAACATGTGGAGAAACACTGTAAACTTAATCACTAATGTTTTCACTGAAACTGTTAAACCAGAAAAAGGGAGCTTCTATTAATAGAAAATTCATGTGAGGAATGAAACATATTATGGTATGCAAATTATCAACTTCTCAATGCCTTCGTGGAAGATGAATAACATTGATTACTATCACACATTTTAGTTGATCCTATTGAAATTACGTTTGAATAGTGTTTCGTGAAACAAAGTTGCATACCTAATGTAAAAATAGGAAATTACCTAGTGTAGAAGTTCAACTTTGATTAATGTAGAATTTCATCAACCAGTACTCTGATTTAGTTTATTTTCACTATTACTACCCAAAAGATACTGTAATATTTATCACTAATATGATCACTAAAATTGTCAAACCAGGAGAGTGATATGCTACTGCTATGAAATTCATGTGATACGCAAAACATATTCTAATATGTAAATTATGAGCTTCTCAGTACGTTAGTCGAAAATCAAGGACAACGAATACAATCACAAGCTTCACAATGATACAGTTTTACAGAAATTTCTTTCTATAGAAATAACATTTTAATCATTTGTTCGGAAAAGAAAGTAGCATGCTTCTTGTAAAAATGGAAAATTACAATATATAATTGTTCAACTTAGATAGAAGTAGAATTTAACCAACCAGGACTAAAGTTAAATTTATCGTACTATTACCGACAAGGATGGTCAAGATTTTATGAATACAAGTAATATATATATATATATATATATATATATATATATATATATATATATACTTTTCATAATTTATACAGAATTAAGTGTTCTCTATATACATGAGTTCAGAAGATAGAGATTTTACATAAGTTGCCTTAAGAAATATTGCAACAATGAGGCCTGCCTTTCTTTCTCACGAGTTTTGATCAAATAATTGGGTTGACTTGAGAGGTAAATATAGATCCATTCCAACAGTTTGCAATGTTCGTAACAACATTGGATATTTGTCGCAGTAACCTTGGTTTTAGCTATCACTGCAGCTATATCACAAGGAAATATTCTTTCAATATTGGGATCAATGAACTTGGAAGCTTTAAGCTCCAAGCTCGTATTGTCTTTTCATGCAAATTCTCGCTCTGAATACTTGATTGTGATTATTTCATTAGTATTTGGTTCCATGGTAGAAAATTTTCTATTCTTATCTGAATTCGATGCATTCACCTTATTATATATTCTTGACTCACAGAATGGCATGTCATTGGATGTCCGTCTTGTTTACCTTTTGTTTATATTGTGTTTTTAACAGCAGCCTTATAATATTTTCTATGTGCTGCAGCCAGCTGATTTTTTCTATCTTTGAAACCTCTGTGTCAGGTTTTAGAATGAATTAATATGAATACATTATACCATCACTATACATCATGCCGAAGAATGTGGCAAAATATTCCTTGATTAAGTATGCTACTATATTTTCTTCCCAATTTTTAGTTTTTTATAAGCTAAAAAAATGAGTTATAAGTAAATTATTCATTATCAGACATTTTGATCAAAGAATAATGAACTATTGATTGGTTCAAGTTGCATGCCCTGCTACTATGGTTGATGTTAACATATATATATATATATATATATATATATATATATATATATATATATATATATATATATATATATATATATATATATATATATATATATATATATATATATATATATATATATATATATATATATATATATATATATAAAGGGTAAAAATTTCTCATTTGATACATTAATTATAAAATAGGAATTTTAAGTTTCTTTTTTCTCAAAGTATTCAACATTTTTAACTGACATAAAAATATTATGAAGTTAGTTGTTTTTTTACATTGTAGTTTGCTATTCAGTCACTGTCACTATGAATAAATATCGATATTTCAAAACTGAGGAAGTACAATTAATCACTTTGTATGGTGTAAAGGGTGTGTGTCTTCAACGCTCTTGATCACGTGATATAAAAAAGTGCAGTAGTAGCCTTAAAAGTTAATAAGAAAATTATTACAATTTTATTCTTGTTTTTTTACATTTCAAAATAAAATAAACTCATTTTTAGTTTCATATAACTGTCTAAAGACTTATAAAAGAAGTTTTTTCTAAGTTTTTGCAGAAAAAAAAAAAAACGCTTTTCATTTTTAATTTTTAATATAAATAATGACCAATTAGCTTTTGAACTGAAAAAGCTGTTGAAAATTACATTTTGATAATTATGAAACGTTGATATGGTTTAAAAAGTTAATAGCAAAGTAATCGAAAAACATTTCGTTAATTTTGAAAATAAGTACATTTTTTATAAGAATATTTAATGATTTACAAAGAATTAAAAATTTTCTTTTTCTTTCAATTTATATGTAAATAGATAGGATCATTTCGCTTCACGTTGAGTAAGGTATGCATTTTTATTATCAATGAGTCAAGTTTCATTTTGTTCCGCAAATGAATGCAAAGAATTAAGGATAAAATGTTTTGTGTCCCATTTCATTTGTTTACAAATTTTAAAAAATAAAATATACTTTCTCTCAATTTAATTGTTTAATTTATTTAGACTTAAATATATTTTTAATTTCAAGCACAGAAGTGCTCAAAAGATATTCAAAGTATTTATCAGGTTTAAAATTCAATAATGAATATTTTTTCAAAATATTTATTGCTTGAAAAAAGTATTGATCACAACATTCATTCAATAAAAAACGCATTTCTACAGATTAATTGAAAATAGTGGTTTTAATATATATATATATATATATATATATGTGTGTGTGTGTGTGTGTGTGTGTGTGTATATATATAAGTATATATATATATATATGTGTGTGTGTGTGTAAATTTTTCTCAAAAAGTTTCTTAATATTTTGAAACAGTATACCACTTTCTAATCGTCTTATGTGACATATATGATTTAGAAAAATTTTAAAAACTAAATATATATTTGTTTACTGATTTTTTATTTTGTAAGAACTTTTTTACACTATTTTAAATGAGCAAGATTAGATAAAACGGTCATAAAAAGTGTTTATTACTTTTCTGGAGCGAGAATGTCATAAAATTCAAATTTTCTTCTTAGTCAAAACAATTCAATTAAGTTTTACAACTTTCAGAACTAAATAAAAAAAATTTACTCACGTTTAATGATCAGTATAGTTTTTTTTTTAAAATAATAAAATGACGAATCATCTCATTTAAATATTTTAGAACACAATAAAATTAATTTTTCTAATAACTAAAATATTATTTTCAAAGTTAAAAATATTTGAAGTTTTATTCTTATAGCATATCTACAAATTAATTTATTTTAAAAAGTAATATTTTGTAATTTATTTCAAAAATTAAAGGAAATAAAAATTATTATTTTTAAAAATCCCATTAATTCAAAAAATAAAATATATTCTTTAGATATTTTAAATATATGTAAAATATATTCAGAGTTTCTGTATATATTTTACATATATTTAAAATATATATTATAGTTATAAGTGATAGATTATAACTATAATATATATTTTAAATTTATATTATTATATTATAGTTATAAGTGATAGATTTTTAATAATTGAAATGAGGAGTATATTCAATGTACTATGAAAACTATTAGCTTTTTATTACGTTTTTACTTATGAGATATCGATGATGATTGCATTATATCTCTAATGCCTTTTTTTGATTAATTTAATTTAGAGATGCAGTTTGATTAAATGATGCAATATCAAATTTAGATTTCATTCTGTATGTAAAACCTAAATCATTTCTTTCATTAATTTCTTGTTAATTAAGGGCATTCAACATTATTTTTGTAATGTGTAATGAACTTGTAAAAATTATAATTGCAGATTGTTTGTTGAGATTTTTGTACTCCAAGAAATAGGATTTCCGATATTTATAAGATATTAAGTTACACACAAGAATTAAAAGATAAATAAAACCCATAAATAGCATCATTTTGTTATAATAAAAATATTATTCTGATAAAAATTTCATTAAAGATATAAGATATATGCTAACCATAATCCATGAATAAAATTAAAAAGGGCAATTAATAGCTTACTATTACAAAAAAACACGAATATTACTGGACAATAATATTTTAAATTAATATAAACTTCAGCCATAAAATTGTTATTTTTAAAGCTTTATATTTTGATATTCAAAAATAAATATGTGGATGCAAAATACATATTTTTTTTATGATACAAATACTCAGTTAAGTTAGGAAAAAATTAGCGAACTAACTTTATGATAAAATAATTTAATAGCTGAAACGATTTATAATTGTTCAACGTAATTCAGCAATTCTTTTAAATTTTAAGGTGTATATATACATACATACATACATATATATATATATATATACATACATATATATATATATATACATATATATATATATATATATATATTTGTGTGTGTGTGTGTGTTTTTATTTATTAATACCTCATATATATGCTTATAAATCATGAAAAAAATTTTGTCAAGATGGAATACTGAAAAGTAAATTGAATGACTTCAATGCATTTATCGCTGTATGATCTGTAATAGAGTTGCAACCATTCGTTGAAGAATAATCATCTTTTCACCTCCCATTAGGATAAATATTTTTTGGCATGGCATTGTTGGCTTTTTTCGCCAAATCTATTGCCATATCACATCAAATTTATTACAAATGATGAAAATGGAAGATTGTATTCTGTTTTGTTTTAAATTTCTACACATCTTTTAGGCTAGTGAATCTTGTTAAGGCTTATGAATCTTACTTGCCAAATGTGATTAACAAACACATTCGGCTTCGTTTTTCAACATTCATATATTTTATTTTCCTTTCATCTTGAAAAATAAAATATGTCAATGAGAAAATTTCCTGCAGCACTCATCATCTATTAGGCAACATATAATTGGCCTTTTAGAGCGAAAAAGTACTCTTAAGTTGCAAGAAAACTAACAAGCTAGCACATTACCTGGTACCGAATATTATTAATGAACGTTTTTCATGAAAATTAAGCAGTACAAAATCTTTTACTATCAAGGATAAAGAAATGCAATTATTCCTTTATTTCCAGCTTAAAATTATTTTTTTTAAAAATTTATTATTTTATTTTAACAAACTGTATTACATTTTCGGTCTCAAGGATTATAAACGTATAATTGTTCTCTTATATCCAATTTAAAATAAAGTATATTTAAGTAAATGCAGTCATTCAAGAATAGTAATAAAAAAATTTTTTAGTAATTATGTAAGGATTGCTCCTTTTAAAATAAAATAATGAAAAATTAATACAGATTCATATTTCTGTAGTTTTAAGTAAAACTATTTGCTATAACAACATTAAGGAGGAAAGCGTGAGAGACAATACGCTTCTTATAATTATTCAATAAATACCTTAGATAAAAGAGGAATTTGATTAATGAGAAGACGTAAAAATATTTTTCTGATTAAGTTTTGTTAACGATGTTCCACAACCCTCATGAAGAAGATAGAAGTTTTGTGTTATGTCCCTAAATGGTTAAAAACAAAACAATAAATCCCTCAAATCGAGTTTCGGTCGTACGCAGTTTAGCACACTCTGTGATGTCAGCAATGACGTAAAATTTCCGTTACTAAGCAACGTAACAAATGATGATGTTATAAAACAGATAGTATCGGTTGCCATTCATGGGAGCCAAACACACAAAGGGGTAAGAGAAAGACCAGAACACTCGGGTATCTTGATAAAATGTTGAGAATAATGGAGCGAGCAGGGAAAAAATGATTACCCTGATAAATTTGGTGAAACGAACAAAAAAAAGTTCACCTTAACGTCGGAGAATATTGTCTTCAGATATAAAAGGGTAATTTGTATGGAGGTAATTCAGAGTTTGCGAAACAATTTTGACTGGTAATTTATAGAGCATAGAAATTGCTTCTGTCACATTTTTAAATTCATATCTGAAGAATCTGAGGATTATGCATGAACTAAATTTATTGAAACATCATTTGAAGAACAAAAAACTTTTGTGAATAAGTAAGAAAATAATTATAAAAATAAGGCATATTTTAACTGTAAAATTTTAAAATAGACAGTTAAAATGGGAATAAATTTTAAATGCTATCTTTACACTGTTATACAGTAATGTCAAACTAAGTTTTATATTTTTGAACAAAACCATGAAAACATTTTATAAGTTCCAAAAAATTATCAGATTTGTTAAAAATACCTTATAATTTGTAACAAATAGGCATTTATCTGTCTATTTATATCTATTAATCTATCTATATATACATATATACACACACACACACACACACATATATATATACACACACACACACATATATATACACACACACATATATATACACACACACACACACACACACACACTCACACATACATATACATATATATACACACACACACACACATATATATACACACACACACACACACACACACACACACACACATATATATATATATATATATATATATATATATATATATATATATATATATATATATATATATATATATATATATATATATATATATATATATATATATATATATATATATATATATATATACATATTAGCAATTATAGTTCATAATATAGTTTTACCAAGAGATTCACTAATATGAAATATATATTATTCATTTCTAAATATATATTAAAAAACGTCTATTAAAAATATTTTTATAAATTTACTGCATTTTACATATAATGCACTTTTTTCTTTATTTTGTCCATAAATGATATATTCTATATTTCAAATATAATTTGTATATATTTGACTACATAGTATAATTATATATACTATATAGTATGATACTAGATTATATAAACTGTATAGAATTATACTGTATATTATGACTATATAGTATAATTCGTATATATATTTGACTATTTCCGTCTGTATTGTTTTATCTTAACAAACATACAATGTATTTTGAAACCTAATAAAATTTAATACATTAGGAGCCAGTTCCCGCGAATCTCTAATTTACGAACATTCTCCATTGTACGAAGTAATGGCTAATTCCTATCCGTGTCCCTAGACGCAATTACAATTTTATTTCCCATATAAGGACTAAATTTTTGAAAAAATGTCTTTTTTACGAACTATAATTTATGCAATTTGCGCTTGTTTTTATTCTTTACTATCCGATTCCTCTCTTTAATTTATTATTTTTATTTTATGATTGTGAAACTTGTATTGATGTAATTTTTGAATTGTAAATCTTTTGAACTATAGATAATTGTGACTGTAAAATTTAGTATCAATCAATAAATGTAATGAATAAAAAAATTATTTCAATTCTAAGATAGAAATTGTTTGAAATCGAAAATAAAAGGAAATATTTTTAAAAATCCTGAAGGATTTATGTGAGTAGACTTGGAACTGTTAATAACCACCAGCTTCAAATATCATCTATTCTGGATTTTTTTTTAAACTTTTCCTAACATATTCCACCTAGTGCTTAGATGTTTGTAGTGGTTCCATACCACTACAAACATCTAAGCACTAGGTGGATTTAAACCCACGAGTGCTATTAAGCAAAAGACAACAGAGCAAACCATTCGGCTATGAACTGCCACATGCTGTTGAAAGTAGAAGGAATGCTGGCCAGCTAGTATTGTGGTTATGACCTTCATCTCTCACAGAGTGGAATCGGGTTCGAATCCCTAGAAAGGCTTGAGTGTAAAACAAGTTGGATTTTCTGACTTTAATGGATCCCTGTTTCAAAAGAAAACAGCTCACTCATCTTGTTACTGTATGGACGCCCTGGTTCTCGTCGATAAACGTTCTCTACTTTTGCTTTTTGTTGTCCTTTCCCATGTGCACCAGATAGAAACAAGCGACAAAAAGTAGTAGAAATAGTATAATACTTATATAAGTTTGTTTTCTCTTTATATAAACTAGATCTTCCTATATATCTTGATAAATTTCCTATATATCTTGATAAAATGTGTGTTTAGTTCTGTCCATATATAAATATGCCGACAATGATTATGTGATTGAAACTTTGCATCGAAGAGTCCTCCATTTATAATGCGAAATTTCTCACGCCTAATCTAACTTCCGATTTTGCAAGAATTTGAACATATATCATTGACCTCAAGTGAAAGTATCGTACAATAATTTTTGAAGGAAAGATCACAAATTACAATCGTCTTATGAAATTAACATTCTAAGGGGAGCACTCTTCTAATTGTATGCTGAGAATAATATTGCAGAAAAGTGTTTATATCTAAGTCAGTTTGATCTGTGTAATTTGTTAAAAAAAGTCACTGCAATCGAGAAAAGTCAAAGAATTTTCTGACGACTTGAAAGAATTGATGTTTCTTATTATAAATGGACGAGCTTTGACATGAAATGAGCTTCTATAGTGAAATGGATAATCCAAAATTTCACTTCAGGACTTTTTGATTCTGAATTTATATCTAATTCGTCCATAATAACTAGTGTATGATTAAAAGGTCTAGAAGATAATCAGTGAGAATGAAAAAGAACAGATATGAGAAAGATCCCGATATAAAAAAATAACTTAGCTTTTAGACTAGCTACAAAACAGCAAGATGAATGTCTATCTAAATTAAGATTTTTTTCCAGAAAAATAAGGATAAAAATGCTTTTCTTCATCGAAAAAATAACGAATTTTTAAAAAAATGCAGTTTTGAAGTAGAAATAACTAAAACATTACCTTTCTTGATTTTACTTCAACAAAATGAAAATAAGATTTGTTTTCAAATACGAATTTAATTGTGCATGCTTTTTATAAATTACATGCAAAATAATTTTATATGTAATAGTACTTTATTGATAAAATATATATATATATATGTTGGGACAAATAACAAATATAATATACAAATTATTTACACAATGAAAATAAGCTTTTATGAATGAAAAATTTACGTAGTATATAAACTATGTTATTTTAGTAATTTCTTATTGAGTCGTCTGTTATTAACACATAATTATATTGTATTAGGTTGTCACTTAAATTATATTTTTGTTCATTAACATCAATCCCACTCGTCTTTTTCGTCCCCACGTCTTTTTCATGACGGATCTGAATAATAAGAAATAAAAGTTATTAACCATTGATGGATGTGTGGAACTCAAAGCAATTACCAGGATTTGCTTAGCAATTGCGTGTAGTTATAGATTCGTGGATTCTTATTTTACATACTCACGAAAGCTGCCATAAGATCAACTAGAATTTGCTAGGGACAACCAATTCTCGTGCTTCGTTAAAATTGCTTTCACGGACCCTACAAAGACAATCAGTGCCGTCCAAGTTTGCTTGAATCAAAGCAATTTCTGTACTGCATTCACAAACACAATGCAATATAGCTCAACGAAGTTTCACAGAAATTAAGAGGACACTTTGTCTTACTCGAACACTGAAGCCACTGGTTCGAGGAAATGAACGAGGAGATGGTCAATCCCATAAACAATAAATCTTGTTGAGTTCTCGCAACGCGTCAAGTGCCAAGAAGCGAAAATTGCGTTCCAACTTTTCCTTATTTATATGATTACACTATAAAATACGAAAGTTTGATATAAATTAATTAAAAATTAAAATATATATTTCCAATAAGAAGTTTTGTGTTACGAATGAACGCTTTAAATAAATTATTAATGAACTTTGACTAGGGAACAAAGTTGTAGTATATTTATTTAACCACATTTAAATGTCGATTTCTACATATTTATATTTTCATAAAAATAACGTGCTACTCTGGACTAAGTATTTTAATAATGAATATTAGAATGCAAAAATCAAGCTTTCATAAGAATCAAGCTTTTATAAATACATAAATCACACTTTCACAAATACAATGTCTTTCGTAAGACATATTAACAGAAAAAATTTGCAAAAATTTCAATCAAAATATGAAAATATTCAAAAATTAAATAGTTAAACTATTTAAGATTTTAAGTCTATTTCTATGATCTAATTAATGATAAAATAATTTTAAGTATTTAAACCAAACAGAAAGACTCTATTCAATAGTTTGTTGACTAGTTGAAACAAATATGAATCGTATGAAAATCCAAACAAATTTTCTAAAATTACAGACAACGAAACATTGATTTTCCATTAGGAAGTTTTCTTCAGAGGGAAACTAAACATTTAATAAACTGAGAACAGGAGAAAATCGAGAATTTTTCAATTTAATCTTTTCGGTAATGATTTAGATAGGGCAATGCTAAAAGGTAAAATTTGTTTGTTTTACCTGCAGAGAGCTTGATAGGGAGTTAACAGTGTAAAAAAGTCAATTCCTTAATGGGTTTTTAATGTACTGAAATATTAGGTTCTAGTTCGCCTTTTATTTCTTAATACCATATACGCCTTATGCGAATGTTAGCTTCGGTAAAAATTTTAATATAAACATTTTGTATTTACCTCCTAAGCAGGATGAGATATGGTTGGAATTGAAAAGTTTTCGCAATACAATCAGCATAAAATCGCAGTTTCTTCATAGAAAAATGTGCATTAATATCCGTATATTTTATTCAGTTTATAGCGCGCGCGCGCACACACACACACACACACACACACACACACACACACACACACACACACACACACACACACACACACACACACACACACACACACACACACACACACACACACACACACACACACACACACACACACACACACACACACACACTGTAATTATTAAATGAAATTATATTATTGATTGTAATAACGAAATTTACAATTAATTGTTAAAATTAACAAAATAATGATAAGAAACACAAGTATTTATTTCAATCATGTTTCAAGGAAACAGTGCTTTAAAATATTTAATGTCAAACATTTCTTTTCTAAAAGAAAATTATTGAGAATCTAACATAATTCGTAGCAATAGTTTAATAAAAAATATAGTGCATGATATGGTATGTTTCTAATTGACGTTTCCGTATATTTAAAATTATAGTCATTCTGTTTTAATTTCAATAATATGTTTTCCGTTTTCAGTTAAAAGGAAAGATATTAAAGCGCTCTTTTATTGATTTACTATCTAAATTAAAACACAAATTAATTTTTTCTAATGTGCTTTTCTAAGTTTAGTCGGTATGTGTGTGAATTGGAATTTTATTAAACTTAAACAACATTTAAATTCATTATAAATCAACAACACATGATTTCCTCTTTTATGATTTTGAAAGGGTAAATTATGAGTTAAAAATGTTGTTTTTCATAATTAAATATCTTACCCATAGGGGTATAAAATAAGTATTTAAATAGTTTTTATTAGTATTACTTAAATTAAATTTAACTAAAGAACATTTACGATACATTTTGCAAAATTAATTCTTTTATTATTTATACAAAATTAAAAATCATTTTAAATTCTCAAGAAGAGATAAAGGAAATAAACAATGTGAAATTAAAGTTGAATAATATTTTTTTAATCTATATCCTTCATCAACGTCTAAAATAATAAAAAATAACAGCACATTCTCTCTAAAGACTTTCAATTTATACAGACAAAACAAAAGTAATTGATTTTTTTTCTTAATAAAAATGAGAAATATTTTAATATGCTTTTGCAATTCGAAAGAAAATTCAATTTACTGGCAAATTTCAAACATGTTATTCAAATAGTTTATGAAATGATAAAATATTTAATAATTTTGTTTACATTTTACTTAAAATTACTTTTATTCTTCAATAATTCTCAAAGGAACGACATTTGAATCTTTTAAGACTCACAGTGTTAGTTTAATTTAAATAAGTATCTCATGAAAACACGAATACACATACAAATTAAAATAAAATAATCAAAGTTTCAAATACTTATTATGAAATGATATTTTTTGAGTCATGTAAAGTAATTCACAAAATTAATTTTCGTGAACTTAAAATACTACTAATTTTTTTTTGAGTTTCATATCAAATACTTCTAGTTTTACATTTTTGTCTTTAACGACTTTATTTCAAATGAAAATTTTTGTTTCATGAAATTTATTTTTTTGAATAATAAAAGTAAGATCCTAAAATACATTAAATTTCACTGAGTTAAGTAATTACTAATTATATTTTATTAAGATTATTTTTTAGAAGTTTATTAAGTGTTGATTATATTACAATACCTTTTTTATTAAGTTCATATAAGTTACATCTTTTGTAAATGTTACAAATTCCTATGGTATTGCATTGTGTGTGTTTATAGTGCATGATATGGTATTATTTTTATGATATTGAAATAAATTTTTAATTTTTGATATTTCAATGATTTCATTAATTATACACAAATATGACATGATATGAATGATTTCTTTTAAATTTTAAATAAAAATGATCGATATTAAAATGAAGGAATGTAAATTTTGTTAAGTAATTTATAATAAATTTATATTGTTGAAAATGAACTTAATAATATGGATTGGTTGAGTAAATGTTAATATTTATATTTAGAAAATTTTAATATATTTTATAAATTTTAACTATTAGACTTTTAATTTTATATATTTCAAATAATTTTTAATAATTTGTTTAATTATCATAAAATAGCACCTTAATTGATGTTTAGTTGTTTAAAAATATTCAATTTAAATTCACTATAGCATTAAAGATCAAAACTTCATGTATAGGATATTTACAGTAATATAAAGTAAGATATATTACAGTGAAAAGTGTTGTATGTAATAATTATATCACACACATATGGCATTTATATATGTAATAATGCGTTTCTTGAAAGATATGTAAGAAAAAGTATATAAACCTATAATTTTGTCAAAACCATAACATTTTTCAATAGTTATAGACATTTCTTTTTATCTTTACTTATCATTAAAAAAAACTTTACTTATCGGTTCAAAATATTCTCATATAAACGTATCTTTATCTAAAAATTAAACCATACTGACTCAGAGGAAATACAAATGCATTTTCATATTTTACATGAAGTATCTTTTTTAAAAGGTTCACATTAATTTTTTTAATTCACAACTCAATTCACTTTAAATAAAGAAGGTGAATTTTAAACCTTTATTTTTTATAGTTTATTCATTCAGATTAATGGCTAAATGATTGCTATACATATTACAAATTATAATGTATTTCCTCATTTTTGTTTTGTTTATTTCATTTTAAATGCATGTAGCTTCATTTTCAGTATAAAAATCAAAATAAGACATTTTATTAAATTAGAGAACAAGAATGGTGACATGTCATTGAAATTTGTACTTTTTAATGATTAATATTTTTACAGATTCAATTATTATTATAATTCTAAACAACAATTAATTTGAATTTAATTTAAGAAAAGGGAATAATAATTTATTACTTTTTGTTGAGAAAACTTCCTTAAATAAATGAAAGCTACAAAATGTCTCTAAATATTTAAAATAAATATTTTGTAAGATTGCATTAAATTTTTATTTCACCTTAAAATTACTGAATGCTTGAAAATGCAAGTGAAATTTTTATGGTTTTTGTAAGAGATTAAATTTTATCAATTAAGTTTTAAATTTTAGATTTAAAATTGACAGGGTAGATAACGAAACAATAAGATCCTCCGACGTATGAAAGATAGTTCACATGGCACTAATATTTCCTAATTTACTTCCTAATTTGAATAAATAAATATAGAGGAAGGATTTATAGTATAAAAAATTCCTATTAGTGAAATTTCGCTGTATCAATGTAGATAATTAATTGAATCATATTAAATTTTCCTCTAAGCTTTCTCAAAATGCAATTTGACAGTGAATATTTTTTGAAGATGATAAATTAGAAGATAGTTGTTACAGATTATTTTTAAAGCTAAAGAAAAATTAAGAAAAAATTGTGATAAAATGGTAGGGCATTTTAATATGTTAAATTTCAGTATTGCACATTTCAGTGTTTTCTAAGTTGAAACATATAAAAATCCCTTCCTTTAACATTGCAAAATATTCAATAAATATTTTGGAGGTAGAATTTGTTAAATCATTATTATTCATTTGACTAATTATTTAACATTCGTTATTATAGCATGGTAAATTTAAAGTAAAGGCAAATTCAATGTTTATTTGCCCTTCAAATGCCATTTAAAATCAAAAGGATCCTGTAAGAGAAATTTAATATGTTCATTTCAATAAAATATACTTTCACTCTAAATGTAAGGTTTCTTGCAAAGTTAAAAAAATTATCTTAGGGAATAGAATGTAATTTAAATTCATACGAAATTTAAAAAAAAAATGAACAATATGAAATTTCGAATTGCGTTTTAATTTCATGGCTGAAATTTGAAAATATCATGAAAATATTTTAACAGCTGAAAATCAATAATGGATTTTATGATTGTTATATCATTCCCTTAAGAACCATTGGATTAAAAGTAAAATCTTACGTTTATCACGTTAGAAGTATTTGTAACATTCGACTACTCTTATAATAGATTCGCTCTGCATGGGTTTCTTACAAACTATCCAAATCATATAATGTACCCAAAAACTGGATTTGTAAATTTGTAGTGTGCTGATGAGTTGCGCAAGAGAGTGGCCTCTCTTGCGTGAAAATAGATTTCAGTAATAAATCATTAATACATTTCAGAAAAATATTTTCTTAAAAACGATTTTTTCTGAAATCTTGCATTGACCATAGCTGGCAATGAGCCATATTTTTCAGAATATATATACAAAAAATTAAAATTTCGTATGTAATATTTATTTCAATTACCATTAAGCATTTACTTAATATTGGTTGACTTGTTTTCAGAAAAAATATGCGTATTTTGGATATATGTATGACAAAAGTGCAATTTATTTAATTAGCAACAAAATATTCCTTTAAAGTAATAGAAAATGGGATAAAAGCTATTATTTAGCCACTACACATTTTCTACACTTTCGATGAGTAGTGTTTGAGATAATATATCATAAAATACCAAGTTAATTAGTAATATTATTTTTAATTAAACTTTTAGAGCAGTTGTTTTATTACAGATGAATTTACCCTTTTGAAAATAAAAAACATAATTATTTTGGAAACATATAGCATGCATATTAGTATTTTGTGATTATTAAGAAACAAAACATTCTCATAAAATACTAGAAAATGTGATAAAAATCCCTATCTTAACTTACACTTTCAATTTTCTTTTATCCACATTTTCAATTAGGAATTTTTGAAATTATAAATACGTCAGAATATCAATTTTGTATGTTATATATATTTATAAGGGAAACTAAGCCTTTCTGTAACACTGGTTGACTTGTCTTCGAGAAAACATGATTATTTTGGAAATATATAACAAATATGAGTAATTTAATTAGTTATCTACTAAACATTCCTTTAAAAATGCAGAAAATTAAATATAAATCACTATCGTTTAGCCACTACACCTTATCTATACTTTCATTTAGTCATTTTTGAAATGTGATTAAACAGAACAGGAAGCCATTTATAATAAAACATTAAACAGTTCTTCAATTGCGACTGATCTTCCTGGAAAAGAAAACAAATTTGATTGTTTTGAAAATTTGTAAATTTGAGAATTTTTATTGCTTAATAATAAGTGTATTTTTCTTATAAATAATAAAAAATTTAATAAGAATCATTAAGAGTAGATGAAACAATCAAATCAATTTCCGACCTGAAAAATGAAGTACTTCATCATAAATAATTAAAAAAATTTATTCAGGAGTACTTCTATCACAGACTTTATTGCGTTTAATAAATACAGTTTATAATTTTTTTTAAACTAATTCTAAATAAATATAATTTACACTTTATATCCTTAATAAAAATACTATGCTAATATACAGAAAATTATTTTATTACTCTTCGCATTTAAAAGTCAGAATTCAAATTTAAGAAATATTTAGGAATAATATTTGGCTATTGCATATTTCAATAGTTCGTTGAAATATGTGATTAGAAACATTTTCTTAAAATGTTTCTCTGCCATTTGTATAATTTTAGTAGCAGGAAAAGGAAAAGCAGTGGTTTGTCTTTAGCCTATATTTTTATGCTCTATAAAGTTTTGCTTATTCATGTTTTGCATTTCAAGGTAATTTTAAACTTAGTAATAGGAATTTGTATTTCAGGACACAAAAATTTAAAGAAAAGCTATGTGCTTTGCTAAGTAATGTTTTTAAAATAAATTAATTTAATTGTCTACGCAAAAATGTCAATATTTCTCATCTTTTAAAGATAAATAGCCATTATAGTTGTATAATATGATAAATAATACTTTCATTCCACTGTTGCTTGTAATTAAAATATAAGTAAAACAAAACCAATACCTTATCTAAATCTCTTTCTAGAAAATAAAATTTATGCTGTATCTAAGCCATCACAAGTACTCACGTTGGAAGTAGCAATTGAACCTATAAAAGTTTGAAATAAACGCCAGAAATTACTTTATCAATTGTCAACTTGGGAACACAAAATCAAACAGTCCAATTAGATGGATTTTAAATTCACACACACAATATATTATTTTAAACGTTTATTATAAAAGCATCACTTTCTGAAATGAAAGAAAATTATTTTGCATTACAAGGGAATATTAAGTCTATATTTATTAAGTACTTGAATATAAATTAAAGAGTGAAAATACTAAATGTATTTAATGAATACCAAAATAAAAATTAATAAAATATCACACTCTGTCTCACACAGATACCCACAAACGCGTTCTTCCTCTCAAACATTGAAACAGTGGTACCTTCAATTCAAAAAGCAATTGTGAGACGAATTTCGAAAGCTAGAGTTACTTTACATTTGCGTGACTAAATTCTTAAAACCTCCAGACTGAGGAAAACTCGAGACACCCTAATGTGCTGTCCGGATCTTAATATTATTGAGCTGCGGGGATGTACATTTTG
Organism: Latrodectus elegans; assembly: GCA_030067965.1. Taxonomy (NCBI): domain Eukaryota; kingdom Metazoa; phylum Arthropoda; class Arachnida; order Araneae; family Theridiidae; genus Latrodectus; species Latrodectus elegans. Next base: position 15,442,933 of record CM057811.1, read on the forward strand.
GCTTTCTATTCGTGTTCTCATTCTTTTCTACCACCACCTTGCAATAGGGTGGAAGAAAAAGTTGCTGATGTCAAATAAATCGAAAAAAATGTTTCTTCACGTGCTTTGAACATGTAATAGAAGGTTGTGGAAATATCGAGCCTGACTACCAATGAATACAATGAATTCGCTAAAAACGATAACTTCAGTAAACACAAAAATATATGTTTTAAAAATTAATTTTAAATTTATACAATTATCTATAATAAATTGCCGAAGATAGTTACTATAAACATATATTAAAGAAAAGTTATTAATATTACTATTATTGTTTACTATTGTCATAAAATATAAAATGAAGAAATAGAGGAGAAAGATATTTAGCACACGAGGATTTTTATTTTAAATGGAAGTGTATAAATATATAAGACATATATATATATATATATATATCTAAGATAGATATATATATACACATATACATACATGTATATATATATATATATATATATATATATATATATATATATATATATACACATATACATACATGTATATATATATATATATATATATATATATATGTACATTAATTTTATTTTATTCATATTTTGTAGCTTAATAAAGTATTAAAACTGGGCAATAATTCAATAATCGTTCGTTCTGTGAGGGAAATAAAAATAATATATTATATGGAAGCCTTTCATTGACTCTGTTTTATACAGATATTTATAAATCTGTGATAATTATAATTTTTCTCTTTCTCTCTCTCTCTATATATATATATTATATATATACACACATATGTATATATATAATATATATATACTATATATATATATATATATATATACATTACATACATATATATACATATACAGAGAGATAAATAAATATAAACATAGACACAGATTTATAAATATGTGCATGAAACAGCAACAAAATGTTTCCAAAAAATGCAGGAATTTAAATAATAATTGAATATTATCAATAAGTAAATAATAGCAAATTAATAATAGCTTGTTATTTTTTTATCTGGTTATTTCATGCATTTGCTTTAAGTATAGTAAATTTTTGTTCAATAAATATTAGTATGAAACATCTGTGTATTCTTTATTAACAAATTTTAAAGGAACGATTCGTAACCATCCGAAATAATTGAGTATTAACACTGCAAGATTGTTCTTAATGTTTAAAATTATTTGTGATTCGTTTTAAAAATGAGAAATCTGCCATATTAGGATGATTAAATGACATATTAAAAGCTTCATCAAAATTAAACATAAAACATATTTATTTTATTATTATAAAATTAATTGATAACTTTTATTACTCTTCTAGTTCCCTTGTTGTTTTTCATATTGTAATATTTTCAAATGTTGATTCAATTTTAGGGCATAAATATTACTTTTATATAGGTTTCTTCTTGAGCAATGTGGCAGTATAAATTAAGTGTAAAAAATTTCAATTTTAATCCTGACAGTAAATAATTTAATGGAAATATTATGAGAAATTAAATAGTTTATAAAAAGACAAATGTTTCCGGGTTGATTGCAAAAGTTTGATTTATTTTATAATATTTATTTTAGTTTTTTTACTGTACATTATTTATTTGTAAAAAATTTATGTTTTTTTACTGTATATTAATTATTTGTAAAAAAAAATTGATTTATTTTATAATATTTATTTTAGTTTTTTTACTGTATATTATTTATAAATCATAAAATCTTGATATGCATATTTTATGAATTATTCATGTTTTACAAAATTTTTCAGTGATATTTTTTTAAGAGTACTTGAAATTAATAACATACTAGAATGTAATATTTTAATTATTTCAATGAAAATAATACTTTGATGAATGTTAAAAATTTTCAGGGTGAACATCTTTTACTGTAAATGTGTTTTTCTTGCATTAATATTTCGTAGACGATTAGAGGCATCTCAATACTGCACTGCTGGACAATCGCTAAGGACGGATCACAAATTGCAATGTAGCATAACATTAAACGAGATATGAGGCTTAGTAGGATAAAATATAGTTGCCACACTGTTCAGACATTAGAATAAAGAATATTCATTGTTCTGGAAAGTGCAAAAGCTGTGAAACATTTAAAAGAAAAAAAATGTTCATTTGATGATGCATATGGAAAAATGGAACAATGCATCTAAAAGTCAGGAGGCAACTTGAAGAAAGGAATCAGTACGGGATATGTTCACCGTGGTGTGTGATGCAACATTCCACAGGTCGTATTATACTTTGTACAACATTATGCAGCAGCTGTTAAGGCAATTTATCCCATTTCTATGTGAGTGACGGATGAGGGTGTTTTTGTTTGTCGGAGGATAATTTTGACCAGCAACTTGCCTCGCCAAAGCATCCCACACATTTTCATTGGTGTTTAGATCAGGAGATCGTGATGGGCATACGAGGCGTTGAATATCCTCGCTGTCTAGACAATCCTAAACAGAAGTGTTCGATGGCATGTTGCGTTGTCGTCCATAAAAACAAATTTATCACCGACAGCACCACGGAAAAGACGAACGTGAGGAAGTAGAACTTCATTAATGTATCGTTGGCCAGTCATAGTCCCATTCGCACACACATGTAGGGGCTTGCGGCAAGTGATCATGATGCCGGTCCACACCATGACACTTATTGTCGGATATCGGTCCCTTTCCTGGATATTTTCTGGACGATAAACAGTACCACTCTCGTGCCAGATCAGTCTGCAATCCGGTGACAGACCGAACCTACTGTCACCTGAGAATAATACGCATGTCCAATCCTGTTCAGTCATATTTCGATACTCACGACACCATTACAAACGGGCAGTATGTTTCTGTCTGGTCAGTGGGACACACACAACAGGTCTGCGAGCGTATAGTCCTCCCCCCTCAAACGTCTGGCAACAGTTTTTCGGGAGATCTGCTTTCCTGAGGCAGCAAGAAACTGAATTGCCACCTGCTGAGCTGTGGTACGCCTATTCCTTTTTTCTGATAGGACGATATATCTGTCTTCTGCAGGCATCATACTTCTAACACGACCTCCCTCATCCCGCCTACCACACAATTCCGTAGTTTTAAATGTCTTCCACAGCCGTGAAACAACGCTGTGAGCGATGTCGAACTCCCTGGCAACATCTATTATTTTTCGGCCTTTTTCGATCTTTCCAAAATAATTCGGCCACGCATAAAATCATCTAAGTGATGTCGGGAAGACATGTCAAAAATTTCAAGTTCGTCTATTAAATCTTTCCTGTAAAATTTGATTTGAAACAACAACTGTCCATACGCATTAAGCCTTTACAGCTCTTATGAACGCTATCACGTGATGAACAGACTTGGAAAAAAATTTGCATACGCATAATTCTTCTTACTGTATCTCTAACTTATTCTAATTTTCCACATTTTGCTTCCTTTCATTTTGTAGTTGCTATGGATGATAGTGTTATTCGTCTTTAGCAATTTTCCAGCAGTGTATCATTGACTTAACTCATTGAATTAATTTTTACCAGAAATATTACAAATATTTAGTATTGTTTTGTGAATTAAGAATTAAAAATTAGAAATAACTGTACAAAGTTTGTCAGTATAAGGACTTTTTTCATTTTTAGAATGTAGGGAAATTTAATAATGAGGGATAAGAAAAATTGCTTTTAAGCTTAGTTTATGTAATGAAGTGCTTGTCAGCGTAACTGAACTTTTTTTAAATTACGATATTAAAGGGGATGAACTTACCATTAATAAATGTTTGATATTTATTATACTTTAAGACGTTTTTTAAGAGTCTTGAATGTAAAATTAAAAGAAAATTTTAATTATAAAACTCAAATTCAATTTTGGCCATTGGGATTTGATATGTAAAAAATTTACTAAAATCGTCAATATCATTTGAGATACAATAGCTTTAAAAATATTTTGAAAATATCAATTTTTAGATAAAAAAATAATGTGCTTGTTTAAGATTTAAATACAGAAAAAACGAGCCAGTTTACGCATACTGTAGCTGAATATAAAGTATGATGATAATAGGATAAAATATGACTAACATTTCTATATTATATATGATGTAAGGTTTGAAAAGTTTATGGAATAAATGATTAATATATTTGTATTCCACTATGGTTGTCGAATGGTTGAAAATTTGTAAAACGGAATTATCATACTCTTTTTTTTTAAGTTTTAAGCTAAAATAGCAGAATTCTTTACTTGTTCTGGTATTTTATATTGTTTACTGATAACTGAAGTTCCATTTTTCCTATCTTTTGTCAACAGATGGCTGGAAATGAACCATTGGAACATTTCCAATTATTTTCTTCATTTCTTGTACCTCTAGTTTGGTACACCAAAACACATTTTGCCGGAGCGATATGATGGATCAATAATATAACTCAGGTTACGAGTTTTACAGTACTTTGCTTTCTCTTTATTTCAGAATCCTTTGCTGCTTTTTTTCTTCACATTTTTTATTTGGTTTCTGAGTATATGATCGATAATGAAAAATGTCGACCTCTGGACTTTAATGGACCCATTAGTAATTTTGACTTCAAAAGAGAGTAGAAATTAGATCGAGTATATGGTTTCACTTTTAATTTTTTTTTACTTGAATGAAGCCATAGAAAAGTCAGGAAACTATTTCAACACCATAAAAAGAACTTGCAGGTGGTTTGAGGGTGATAAGGAAAGGGTAATAAAAATATATTGCGTGGCATCACACCCACTTTCAGTTTTCGGTAATTAATATGTTCTGAACATAAACACATTTTTACAATTGCTTGATGACTTAAAAGTGAAAAAAAGGGTGTTCATGCAATCTCTCTCTCTCTCTTTACGTTTATTAAATTATTTTTTATTAATTTTGTAAATAATTGCTGCTCCAAAGTTAAGGACATTTTTATCAGAAGTCTTTTGAAAAAAATTACTGAGAAAGGATTTTAATAAAATAGCAAAAAAGTAATATATATATATATATATATATTTCGAAGAAATCTAATTATTCGATATTTGACTATTTAAAATGTAATGTATAATACAAACAGACACGCACATATACACACATATTGTTTACTAAAAGTTCGACATAAAAAGTAGACATATGGGGTTGTTATTCAACACATTTTTCATAGCTAAAAATAATGAGTTCATGTTCTGCAGAATGTCATGTTTAACATTATGACATTTTTAGTGCAAAAATGTTAATGATAGCAAATTTAATTTTTAAAAACATATGAAAACTAAATGGCTCCTTACAAAAGTTCATTACGAGATAGCTTTTGAGAGAAATGTTGCTATAGTAACCGTTTCCAATAACTTTCGAAATTTGCCCACTAGCTCGACAGAAAATGCAGGGATTATAAATTGCTATAATATTAAACGCAACTTTTAATATTGCCTGTTTCTAACGCAAACAAGTGAACACATTTTCGCCGGATTATCAATCAGGAAAGCGTCCCTTAAAATGGATCACAGAGCGGGGCAAAATGACGTAAAATGTAATCGCGTTCGATCTCACCAAAATCGTTAATTTGCGGAACACCGAAAATTTAATTATTACTCTGGTCTTTCTAATTACTTTATTTGTTCAAGAAAACTCAGAAATGACGATGGTTGGTTTTATTAAAAAAAATCTACCTCCACCTCCTTCAAGATTGTGGATGTGGATAAAGAGAAGAATACACTTTCATTTACGCTGGGCTTCTTAGCTTTTACATACCTGAGAAATAACTTAATTTAAAAGCTAAAAATAGTTCCTTCTTCTTTAGGGACCCGCAATTAGTGTTGCGTCTTGAAATTATGGAAAGAATATTTGTTAAAATGACAGGGAAGATTTCTGCTTAATTTTTTAATTTTCTGTTTCACTTGTTCTTTGCTTTCGTAACACTTTTTTTTATATTCAAATTTCTTTTTCTGAATAATCTTAAATCAAATTACTACTTAAAAATTCATACGAAATTAAAATAATTGAGGAAAACATTTTGTAATTTCATTTTAATTAAAATTTTTTTATATTTTTATATAATATCTTAAGTGAAAAAATGTATTTTTTAAAGAAAATTTGCCTAAAAATATTTTATACCTTTCAACACATGTGCAACAATAATAGAAACAATTTTTGAATGTATTTTTATACATAGTACATATCAAAATACATACGTTTTTATAAACATTCTCTCTGCGAGCTTCATTTTAAAGAATTTAATTACAAATTAAAAGTATTTAGAGATATCATTTGACATTTACTTTAATATTTGCGCATTGGCAAATAATGAAAATCGTTATTTTAGAAGTATAAATGTATCTTCTAATTAACATTTCATTTTTTTACTGTGAGATTTATTTATACCAAATTAAAATGGTCATTATGATGAGAATATCAATAAGCATGTGGTCCTTGAGGAGTTTTCGCTTTAATATTTGGTTTTCTATTAGATCAACAGCAAAAGTTCTAATCTCGCAATTTTCATCAGTTACATTTTAAGCTAAAAATTATTAGTCAATTAATGTACCCATCAACATCAATCTATGTGTACACACATGCACGCATTTATATGCATATTTATATATATATTTTATATATATTACATATACATACAGATATATATATATATATATATATATATATATATATATATATATATATATATATATATATATATATATATATATATATATATATATATATATATATATATATATATATATATATATATATAGAATACACCCATATTTTATTAAACATCTAGGATATAATGCTCAATTGACTCTTTTATCTAGTTTTAATCAAAGTTGGAACTCTTTTGTACCTACCATATAGAAAAAAGCCATTATAATTCCTATTTTGAAAAAAGATAAACCTTCTGATAATATTAAAAGGTACCAATCTATTGCTTTGACTAGTGTTTTGTCGAAGACTATGGAAAAGATGATTGTCTCCAGAAAACTTGGTTTTTGGAAAGTAACAATCTTTTGTCCCATAGACAAGCTGGATTCAGACAATATCATTCCATGGCTTAGCAGGTCTCTTATGTTAGTCAAATCATTAAGAACTCTTTAGATAAACGCTTTTCCGTCTTGGCAGTTTTTATAGATTTTTAATCAGCATATGATAAGGTATGGCGACTGCGTACTGTTCAGAAATTGCAGAATCTGGGAATTAGTGGTAGGATGCTTGAATGGATTAGGAATTTCCTATCACAGCGTTTTTCTGTTATTAGATATGGCTGTGGGATTTCTGGTTTTAAACAGACTGAGACTGGCCTTTCTTAGGGACCGATTATTAGCCCGATTCTTTTTAATGTTTTTATCAACGATTTACCGAATACTTTAGCACCGTTGGTGGATTCTGCCGTTTTCGCTGATGACTTGATTATCTGGAGCAGTGCTTCAAAAAAGAACCAGGATGGATTGAATCAGATCCTCAATGGCACCCTGATAGAACTGGAGAGCTGGTACATAAAAAATGGTATGATGGTAAATCGGGGTAAAACCACTTGTCAGTTCTTCACTCTGAATAGACAGTCTTTTACCCCGAATTTGACATATAAAGGTGTATATATTCAATATAATTATTCTACTAAATACTTAGGTTGCACTCTCGATCCTCATTTAAATTGGAGAAATCATGCAGAAAATCTGGAAAAAAAAGCCGTTGGAAGAGGTTCTGTCTTGAAACGTTTGGCTGGCTCGAGGTGGGGCTGCAACAGAGAGGCATTATTAACTACTTACAGATTATATATCCGTCCAATTATTTACTATTGTTGTGAGATTTTCATCCCAGTCCCAGAGAAAATAGTTAATACTCTTGATGTTTCCCAGAATCAAGCATTGCGAATTGTTACTGGAGCTGTGAAAACTACCCTTGTTCTTGCAATGCAACTCCTAACCGATTTGGAACCTGTTCATCATTTTATTAAAAGAAAGTCGTTCCTGCTGTACCAAAAGCTTGTGCGTTTACCTGGTAACTCTTTCTGGAGGAACTATAACAATGAGATCCCTATAAATCTTAAGACTCAAACTGTCTTCATCCAAGCTGCCCAGAGAGAATCTGATGCCTTAAATTTGAGTAGACACTATTTAATTTTACTTCCTCCTACTTGTCCTATAGATTATCTGAATTTGAATATAAATCTTGATCTTATTCAAAAGGTGTTAAAAAAGAAATGAGTGATATACAACTAAGATCTTTCGCAATAGAGACTATTGAGGTTCGTTATCCTGAAAATGAGTGGTTGCATGTTTTCACTGATGGTTCTATGTTAGAAAGAACACATGGTGAGGGAGCAGGTATCTATTGTGAGCTTTTCAGTTTTTTTACCTCTTTCCACAGCCTTTGATGGTGAAATTGAAGCTATTATTGTGGCTATCCAACAACTATCGATTCGCAGTGACTTCTTTCAAAGAGCGGTCATTTTGTCAGATTCTAAGAGAGTGCTTCAAACTCATTTGAATAATTAAAATAGTTCCCAACGAATTTTAGAATGTAGACCTTTACTTAAGGCTCTGGCACACAGGATTTCTTTCCAGTGGATCCCTGCCCATTGTGGTATTTTAGGCAATGAAAAGGCTGATTCACAGGCTAATAGTCTAAGGCTAAGATTCACAGGCTAAAGGAGCCTTAATAGATCAACGCATGAATCATCCTCTTTCATTTCATTCAATTAGATTGTTTGCTAACCTGACTCTCAAGAAGACTCTTAAGCAAGATATGGTTCAACGTGCGACGCACAAGAGATGGAAGATTTTGGGGGAGGAAAGTGCTGTTCCAGTCTTTCCAAGAAAGGCTGCGGTGGCCCTTTTTAGAGGTCTAACTGGACATGATTGTTTGTGGGACCATCTCTATAGGATTGGAGTAGTGGTTTCCCTGTACTGTGTTTTGTGTGATTCTAGCCAACCACTGATTTTTGAACATTTAAATAATTGTGTGGTTCTTTCTCAGTAAGAGAGCATTGTTGAAAAGTATTGGAGAGCATGTGAACTAATAGCTTAAACTAATAATATATATATATATATATATATATATATATATATATATATATATATATATATATATATATATATATATATTTACACATATCTTTACAAATTAGATAAAATTAGACTTGAATATAAAAATTCATAATTTAAAAGTAGTGTGTAGCAAGTTATGTTAAAGCAAGGAATTCAAGACACAACTATTTTCCAAATAACATTTCTTAAAGAAAAGATGAAATTAAGTTAAACTGTCCATTTGTAACAAAGGTGTGACCCTTACCGTGGTTAGTAGATATTTGTGTGTTGTTTCTTACTAGAGGGAATTTATATAGGGGTTGTTACATGTATAAGAAAAGTCTTGGAATTCATATAAATAAATTTAAAATTTCATATATATATACATTTATGTATATAAGTAAATAAATATCCTTTAAAGGAATATAAAATTATATTTTTCTTAATAAATGTTTTACATTTAGACAAAAATATTTTGAGACTTGGTATTGATTTCAAGAAAAATTGTAAGTAATTTTACTCCTTTATTATTTTTATTTTTAAAAGCAATATTTAAAGTGAATTTAAACTCAAATTTTATTTTAATTTTTAACGTCATGGGTTTACCATAGTAAATAATCTGTAAGCTAATAAATATTTGATATAAATGTCTTCGCAAACACCTGCATTTTCCAATTACCTTATCATATGAAAATATTAAATCAAGTAGAGTTTATTAATAATTATCCATCGACAGTTGATTAAATACATACGTGCCTACAACATCTAATGTTTCTAAAAATGTGAATATTGATGAATATTTTTTAGGAGGAATTTGAAAAGTTAATTTGTGTGAATTTGAATGTATTTAATAAAACTGTAAAGTTACATATGATTATCTTAATTAACTTATTTTGCTATAGCAATTCAGTTTATACTAATATTTAAACTCATCTATTTTGAAATTTTGAAAAAGTGTATAAAATATTTTAATTTTGATTTTTATTTATTTGATTAAAATAACAAATTAATGTAGTCTGAAATTACATTGGGTTGCACGTAAATGCGTCCATCCGAATATATTTATATTTTATTAATTCAATTCATGATTAAGAAAATTAAGATTTTGATTAAAAAATCGATATGAAACATCGAGGCAAATATTTTTATGAAAATTTTAACGAATCTCATAATTATTATTTTTTTTAAAAAAGAAATTAAACGATTTTATGTTGTTGTATTTTTACGTGATGGATTATTACAAAGTTCTTTTAAATAAACAAAACTATAAACCTTTCTAACAATCTTTAACCTAAAAACTTATTTTGGAAAAATTAAAGATTTCATATTATATTGTTAGGTGATATATAAAAAACAAAGTGCGGGTAAAAACAAACATTAAAATACTTTATTTAAAACAATATAACAAAAAACTTTTTTTTTTTTTTGCAATATGAAGAGATAAATCCTAAATAACATCCTGAAAACTGTACTGTTTTTTTCCCATACAGTCAATTCCAGCCAAAATTCCCAATTACGCCAAATGAGTCCGTTGTTTTCCTTGAGAATAGTATCGGAGATGAGCGAAACGAGCTTTATTTAAGTGGGAAATTTTAAGACACAAAAGAAGGCAATCGAAAAAAGAAGTTCCCGGTAAAAAGGCAAATGAATGTTCCAAATAAAGAGACAACGAAAGAAAAAAAATATTGGAAGGAGATGGAAAAGAAGTCGGACCAATAGGAATGAATGGGTTGGCGGCAGTGAGGAAGGTTGGCGATGTGGTGGGAGACTGCTATTTCGAGCATCGGCATGCGAGAATGTAATATTGATCGAGTGCGTAGCAGCTCCTGCTACTCGTCTTATGCGTCTTCACCCCCTACATCGCCAACCCCCCTTACCCTGACTCTCTTTCTCATCTACCTGAAGAAAGCGCCTATGGTTGACCTTTAGCCAGATGGTGGAGTGCTTTGTTGCTTGAGACTGGGTCTTTGACCTCCAAAGAGCAATATGATAAATGAGGGTCGCTGTGTCTTCTTGACTTTATTCAAAACGAATAATTAAATAATTAATTGCGTAAAATTATTGCAATATTAAAAGCATAGTATATTGTAAAATCAAAATGGAAAAGTTTTGCTCATCACTTGCAACAGTTGTGCTTTGAAATAACAATACTTTTAAATGATTTTTTTGTATTAAAGCTAAAATAGCTTATTTTGTTTCTTATCAAAGGTGATGAAATATCTTTTTTATGTTTGAAGACATTGATTTATAGCCGACTGATGGTGGTAGGTTCTCAAGTTCGAATCCTGGTTCAGGCATGGATTTTCCTTTCTCTCTCTGTGTGTGTGATTCTGTACCCCTTCATTATCGGGGCGAAAATGGCATAATCCTGTTCGCGCCCCACAGTGTAAAATGCCATCATATTAGCCTCTCGTGGCTCTGAATAGGTATATAATAAGTGCAGCTGGGCATTTAAAAAAAAGTGTTGATTTACTAGAAACAATTCCTTGGGAAAATAATCATTTTTCACATACACTGTAGAGTGTGTTTTTTCTGTTCTTAATTATGAAGAGTAGATTAAGTTGAAGTATGATTTTTACTATAATATTAGCATAAAAATATCTACAAAATATCGATTGAAGTATGTAAAATCAGTTTGTTGTGCCTTTTTATAAAAGCGTTATGCACTTTTATCCATTTTTATAAAAGCAATTTCATGCATCCCTACAGAAAGAAAATTCATTAGCAGATAAAAGTATATCTGAACACAACGTTTTTGGATGTAATGAAATAGTTATCAATGAAAAAAATTAGGATATGCAAAGTACGGCATAATAAATCGTATGGTTATGCCATACGATGTAACATCATTTTGTTGTAAATTGTAATTGTAAATTGTAAATGTTACATTTGTATGTAACATCATTTTATATACAAAAGTTATTGTTGTTTTCACATTTTAACAGTGTTGATAACAAAAATCTATTTTTTAGAAAAAAAATTGTTAGAATAGGTAAGCGTTATTATTCTGATTCAAACGCAATTCGCCATTCCTTTATTTCCTTAAATGTGAGAAGTTCACTAAATTTAAGCATAAGAGACATTTCATATAAAATTATACAGTTAACATAAAAACATCATTAACAATATTTTGACAAAGAATTTCAAACTAGTTTGAAACGTATGCATGTTTTTATAAAAACGTGTCGATTAGCAGACAGAAATATGTTTTCTATGTTATGTTTTCTTGTTTAGAAATATGCGATGTTTCTATAAAAAAACTAATGCATGAAGTTATATATTCTGAGCTTTTTTCTAAACAAATATTAAGCTAAATAAATATTAAACTAAACAAATATTAAAATATATATTAAATAATAGATCACGAAAAGTTTAATCACAACCAAAGTAAGATATAGTCAAAAAGCATTTGTAATAGCTTACTAATTTTTTTTAAATAAATTCAAGAAAATATCACTTTTCTTGTTAAATAATGTTATCAACTAAACAGTCATTATTGTTTTTAATAATTTCTAAGAAAGCATATGAAATCAGTTTGCTATGCAAGCATACCTTTTATAACGCATAAGCAGATAAAAGCATATTTCTATGTCTACACACTTTTCTCTGTAAATATTGTAATAATTAAACTCAAAATAGTGTTTAATTTCATATTATGCAAAGTAAGGTGTAATATAAGCAGACTTAAGAAATATTTATTATTCGTAATAATATATTTGAAGAAACACACAGATAAAATCAGCTTGCTATGCATGCAGGCTCTTTAAGCCAAGTAAATTAGCAAAAAAAATGCATGTTATTAATGTCCGTAAGCCTTTTTTTGTGACATAATAAAGCAATTAAACACAAAGAATTTTATATTTAGTATTACATAATATTAAATAATATATACTGTAAATTATGACATAATATTAAAATAGTATATGCTATAATTCAAGGAATTTCATTTAATTTTTATAAAAGATTATTACTAATGCATTTTTTAAAAGAATTGTTAACAAAAATTTATTTTAAAAATCAATTTGAAGATGATATTGCATTTATTGTCTACTATTCAGTAAATATCCTATATTTACACACTCAATGTTCTCTAACAACTTTTCTCTTATCTAAATATGAATATAAGGTTATTTCCAAGAATATGTTTCTTGATAAAATAATCTATTTAAAATATGATTATCACTATTATTCTTAATAATATCTCATACATGATAAAAAGTGAATGACCTACAATAATTTATTTTATTGCAAATAAAAATTTATGATATATTTTTCGGTTTGCATTTACAAATACGAAAGAGCTTAAAACTATACGTATTAAATATATTTAACAAATATTAAAACAAGACATTTTATACTGAAAATAAAATTTGTTTAATGCTCAAAACACACATTTTGTTTAATTTAAAAATGTAATTCTAGGCAAAGTTGCTGAATAATCCAGGATCGTAAATTCTGAATTTTTTGGCGATGAACAAATGTTGTCAAGATGGCGTATAATGATGTGTGTGATGATGCAAATAGTAGGATTGCCAAAAGAGAATTTTAGGCATTATTCTTATATATATATATATATATATATATATATATATATATATATATATATATATATATATATATATATATATATATTTATATATATATATATATATATATGATGTAATAAAAACCAGGTTAACAGATACATAAAAAATCCTCCAAAAACTCACTAAATTGGGTATCTTGGATTATATGGCATCTATGCCTATTTTACTTAAGAGACTCAAACTCTCAAAATAGATAAAGTGCGTGAAATTACCTAAACAAAGCAGAAGTGCGAATGAAAATAATTTATAAATTCATATATCATATAGTTTTCTATTATTATTTCCAAAATTCACGTTTTAAATATAACAGTTTTTAAATTGAGATGGATAGAATAATTTACTCAAATAATTAGAAAGTAAATATGAATATTCACTGTTACAAATATATTTTTACGCTTTGATTATAAGGCTTGTTTATATGATATTGAAAAATTAGTTTCATTTGAAGCATTTAATGTCATTTCTTCTCATTAAATTATTTTTAACTGTTATATAAAAAGAAATTATAAGTGTTGTTTAGATGAAAAAAAAGTTAACTTCATTGTGCATTGAGGTAAAAAGGATATTTCTTTTGAAACAATCAAAAGTTTGACCTTTAGGGATAAATATTTGAAGGTTAAAAATATGATACAGTAGTATGTGAAACTATAATATTTAACTCTATATATATATATATATATATATATATATATATATATATATATATATATATATATATATATATATATATATATATATATATATATATATATATATATATATATATATATATATATATACGTGTTTTATTTTTAAACTAATTTATTATTAATAATCATTTAACAGTGAAATCTAATTAAGAAATGAAAACTTGACTTCATTTAGATATATGGAATTTTTATATTTTAAAATTAATTAAAAATAAATTAATTTAAAATTAATTAAAGATAGTTATCCTTTTTTAATTATATTGAATTATTATTTTTCCAAAACTAATTAAGAAATCAAGATTATTAACTTCTTTTAATTACATTAAATAACTATTTGTTAAAACCAATCAGAAATAAAGAGTGTTATGACTTTCAATTTATATATATCAAATACTTTCGATCAACCTAGTTCTCTACAGATGGAACTATTTTTATTATATCAAGTTTATTACTTGATTATGATATAATAGGCATATATTGAGGGAGATAATGCCTTTGCTCTTTACTGAAATAGTAAAATTTTTCTTATGGATATTTAAATTTAAATTTTCATAAATTTGAAAAGAATGTAAGAAACAAAAAAAAAAAAAAAAAAAAAAAAAAAAACATTTTTAAAATAGAATGGAAAATAAGCATTTTTAAAATTACTATTTTTGAAACTAATATTATAACATTTTAGCATGTCAAATAAATTCAATTCAATCAGTCAAATATTTTTAAAAAGTCATTTTTATAACTTATTTTTAAAAAAAAAATGTTTCAGTTGTGTCATTTACATAGCTGACTCTTATTATGAAAATATCATTTAACGAGCAAAAATAATACTGTTTTGTTTGTAGAAAACTTAAATATGCTTTGACGCTGAATAAATATATAAGTAAAGTATGAAAACCTGCTACAGAGAAAATTATGAGAACAGATAAGATTATTTAAAAATTCATAAAAAAATGACAATACATAAAAAAGACATAGTTTTACTGTAGTTAGTGCTAATTACGATTTAATTATAAAGCATATAATCTATGTTTTTATGAATGATATTAAAAGAAAATTAAAACATTACGTAAAAGAAAACTTAAAAACAAAGCCTCATTTATGTTAACTAATAAACTAAATACGGGAAACTTATTTTCCTTCTGCTGTTTAATTTTGAGCTTTTCAACAATTAAAAATCATATCTGTTGATTATCATTTGAAATAAGTTTAAATGTGAGCAAGAAGCATTTAATATTTAAAAAGTTAAATGAACACATGAAATTTGGATTAATACGAGGGTCACTCTGAAATTTTTGAGATACAACTAGGATTTTAAATTTATACTTACAAAATTTTAGGTGTGTTCAAAGTAGTCTCCTCCAGCATCAATACACTTTTGTAGACGGATTTTCAAAAGATTAAATACCTTAAGCCATTCATTTCTTGGAATAGATGAAAAAAATGCAGTTATGGTCACATCAATCTCTTCTTCTGAATGAAAATGACGTCCATGTAAGTTCTTTTTTAGATTAAAGAATAGCCAAAAGTCGCAGAATAACCTAGATCAGGTGAATACGGCGGATGTTCAATCACATTAATTTGTTTTTAAGAAACTCAATTGTTAATCCGGCTGTACGTGAAGATGCATAGTTATGTGAAGCATTAGTCCCCTAACATTCAGTTCTTGTAGAATTTCTGGAAGACATTTAGTGGTATACCAGTTTGCTGTTACTGTCTTCTGTCTTTCCAACTTGATGGCTTTGACCAATCCCATACTTCTGAAGAAAACGGCATACATCACTTTTTTTCAGTGCGCTTTGTTTTTTCACTATTGTCGGCGTGGGATCATCATCAAAGACCCATACTTTGCTTTCTTGACGTGTTGGAACGTCAAAAAACGGTATGTACGTTTCATCACCTGTTACAATTTTAGAAATGATGCAATCCACCGTCATTTAGCAATTTAAGAGTTTCCTTACTAATGCTGACAAGCTCCTCTTTTTGGTGCTCAGTTAGATTATGGGGAACCCAACGGGAAACTACTTTTTTCATATGTAATTCTCCATGAATGATTTTGGGTATGGCTGCGGATCCAATGTTTAGTTCCTTCTGTATCATTTGATAGGTATCATTTTTCGTATGGCAGACACATTATCCGGGATTACTGCCGACGGCAGCATTCCTGTGGGTTTTTCATCCTGAAGAAAACTGCGATCTCTTCTAAATTCTTTAAACCATCTGAATACAGTAGCACGAGCTGGAGATTCATCACCAAATGTTAATTGCAACCGTTAAATGCATTCTTCTTGATTTATTTCTGTTTTAAAATCATAGAGCAAAAATGTTCTCGCGTCAACTCCATTTTTTCTTCTGTTTAAAATTTATTCTACGCTAAACAAGTTGAAATAAGTCAGTAAAAAATCGTCTTCTGTGTTAAAATACTTTGTATTTTAAAATTAAACTGTTATTTTTATTTTGTAAATTCTCGTCTGCGCGAGAATCACTTCAAAAATTTCACGAGTTCACTTCAAAAATTTCAGAGTAACCCTCGTATAAGGTCCGGGTTTTATCCAAGCGGCTTTTGAGCAAAGGGGGATGATTGATCTTCTTCCTTCTTTATGTACGTCTGTCGTGTGTGCTTGTGAGTCTTCCAGGTTTCCTCCCTCCTACATGATAGATTTTAAAATTTCTCAACAGCCTTCGATCTTTTGGTTGTTCATTACGTGAAGACTAATTATAATAAAAGGCAAAGTACTTAATTCAAAATATTCAATGATTATATAATAACATTTAGATTTCTTAAATTATATTTATTAAAATTATAAAAATTTTATGCGAAATGAAAAAAAACAATTTTAAGAAACATTTCGAAATTGTTATTTATATACTTTATTTGTACTTTTAGCTAGAAGAAACTAGGTGAACATTTGTGGGAAGAGTTGTGTAAAGAAAAAATAGTGGCAAATTGAACACATTATTGTAGAAAAAACTTAAAGTTAATTATGTGTGTGTTTGTGTGTGTGCATTGAAAGAAAACAATAACAAATTCGCCTAAGTTGCTACATAAAATATGACTCAATATTTTTTATAATTATGTTATATATACATTTCAAATATTTTTGAATTTATTAATTTTTCTTTATTCACTTTTACTTAAATCTATAAAAAAAATTTTTTCCTGAAAAACATGTTTAAAAGAAAAAAGTTTCTTTTCCTGATTAAATATAAGTTAAATTTTCTAATTTATAAAAAAGAAAATAAAAACATTTTTACTAGCCTGAAGTATTTTTACGCAGGATATTTTCATTGAATTAAAAATAGATATGGAATTTATTATAATTTTCTTTTATATAATTCATGAGCCTGTAAATGCGTTAAAATTCATGTCAAATCATTGTTACTTTTGAAAGCAGTGAATTTAAAAATGGTGTTGTGTGTAATTTATACATTTATATAATTGTAAAATTACACATGGCGTCATTTTGAATTCCCGTTTTTGTAATATATGAAGTATATTTTAATTTGTAAATTTTCTTTTTATTCATGTATTAAAGTAATTAGTTGAATTTTCCTCTCATTTGGTTTTTAGCAAAATTTTAAATTTTCATAAAATTTATGCAAATAATATCAAAATAATTGTTTTTAATTTAATGTTATAATTATTGCTTCCATTTTCTATCACAAATTTCTTTTATAAATTTTCATTTTCATTTCTTATAAATTTTTATTTGCTAATCAATAGCTATGTTTGAAAGCATTGACTATCAGGAAATTTTATTTTCTAAGATTTTCAAAATTACCCGGGATTTATAAAAGCTTTTTTCAAGGCTTATAAAATTGCAATTATTTTAATCTAATAATGGAGATTTTCATAAATTTGAAAGTTCTATACCTATAAAATTGAATGATGCTTTATATATTTTGTTATTTTTTAAATTCTATTTAAAGGAAACTTAACATATTTAACAAAAATAAATTTATATATTAAAGTAATTAAAGTAAAAGAAGTTTTTTCTTTTTAGTAAATGGTGTTGTATGTATTTTATTAGTAGCATTATATATAAAATATTATATATAATAATATTTTTATGCTACTAAGAAATATTATTAGTAGCATTAAATTATTATAGTAGCATTAAAATTTTAATAATATAATGAACCTAACATTAAATTAAGTCTATATTGTTATAAAATACTTTTTATGGGAAACTTTTTTTATCTTAGTAAAAGTCTTAGAGCTTACAGCCTTTTATATGCTCAGTAAGACAGCTTGTCAAGCAAGCTTTCTGACAAGAATGTAGCTTAGGGACTTATTTCCTTTTCTTCACCCCTGTTTTCAAATAAAAAATTTCTCTCTTATCCATATTTCCGAAGAAGAGACTAAAACAAGAGCAGAATGTGTTTGATTTTGTTTTTGTTTTCATGTGTGTGAGGTGATTTATCACCTTCTTATTTGAAGTGTTCCTTACTTAAAAACTAAACAAAAAATGGGATTCCTCTTCTTCAATATTTATTTTTATATATTTTCTACAAAAAATACTAGAAAGTAGCTTAAAGAATATCTAATGAATATAAAATTACTTTGAAAATAAGATATTGCTGATATTTCAATGTAATATTAATATAGGAACTCATAGTGAATGCATTTATTTTATTAACAAAAAATTCTATTTAATATATTTGTTATAATCTCAAATATAATAAGTTTAGGTAAATGGAAATTTGACTCAACTTTTACTATGTAACAATTTTTAAAATACTCAGTTTTGTATTGACGTTATCAAAGGAAATAAAAAACGATCTTGAAAAAAAAAATCAAAGTAATTCCAAAATTTTGATATTTTTCTTATTTGGAATAGTATAATAGGATATATCAAAGTCTAAAAACTAAAACATTGATGAAACATTTGATGTGAAAAAGAGAGAAATAATAGAATTTTAGTATATCATAATTTTTTTACACAAATTTAAACAAACAATGCCCTTGAAATTTTTTAAAATACAGTGATAGAAATTTTATTGATTAATATTAAAAGAAAATAAACACTTTCACAAAAAGTGTGAAATTTATTTCAAGGCAATTTAAAAAGGTGATTTTTTATTTAAATAACTTAATTAGCAAAATGGTTTTACTTCAAAATATTTTTGTTCTTATAGTATGAAGCTAGAATTTATAATTCTTCATTTCCTTTGAATTATTTTCTGAGAAGCAAACGTGAGGTATTTTAGCAATTAAAAACAAGATTTAAATGTGAATTTTGCACAGTTTTGAATTCAATTATCAAGTAAAAAAGACGTATCTTGTTTTGTAGAAAGATTTATGTATAGATATTATAAACAAATCGCAGTGTAAAATATTAATTACTGTGTTAAAACATAAAATAGAGGTGTTTTGGGTATAAGTTTCGTATGCTTTATTTCCAACGGTAAAGGTATTTTTTTAATTCAATACATTTAAGTACATGAATAAATTTTAAATTTACATTTCCCTTAATTGTTTATGAAATTACCGCACAACTACTTCAAATATTAGTTTTCTGTGATTAAAAAGATATAGAAATGTCGGCGATGGAAAATAGATACATAAAAGAAATCGATATCTTGTTGACAAAGGAATTTTTGAACTTTATATAAAATTGGTTTAAATTCTAACAAACATTGCTATGAAGAATCATCTCATATTATAACCTAGCTTATATAAAATGAAAATAAAAATTTAATTAAGCAGAAATTTTTATTGTAGAATATACGATAATATGAAATGCAGTTTTCCTTATAAAAACAACATAAAGGTATTTTAATTTAGTTTTTTTTATTAATTATAGCAAGCAATTTAAGTGAAAAACGTAAATAAAATAAAATTTCACTTGTTGCGCCAGTTAATTGTATTTTATAGACAGTTTTCAATCATTAGCAAAAAGTCGTACTGTTTGGCGGCACATTTTTCTGTCATTCATTAATATATATATATATATATATATATATATATATATATATATATATATATATATATATATATATATATATATATATATATATATATATATATATATATAACCTATATCAAATTGTAGGACAATATTGTTTCACATAATTATTTCTAATAGCATTAAAATTTACGACACGCAACTAGATATCGCTTGCACATAACTTATCAATAATTTTGGAAAAAAAACTATATTGCATTTTTTGGCGAATATCGTATTTTTGCACTGTTCTGGGAACAAGTATATAATTATAAAAAATAAAATCTCTTCTTTTTTATTGTATTACGAATATATTATCGGATAAACATTTTAATATCTGAAAGCAATTTTGTAAAAGAAATTATTAAAATCATTGATTTCACATTATAATTCTTGGAAACAAATGTTTTTTTGTTAGTAAATGCGTTTGAATAAATAAGTATATTGATATTTTTAAATCTTCGTAAAATTGAGAAATAAATACTCTCTGATCTAATCTTTACCAAAAATAATTGGATAAAAAAGGATCATTGGCTTTGCTTTTCGTGAGTTAAGCTCATAAACTTTCTCAGTATTCTTTACCTTTAATGCAAATTGCTTTCTACTTAAAGCGTTCTCATGGCAAATACTGTCAACAAAACATTATTGAAATTGTCAGTAGACATAACAAGCATTTTAGCATCAGTACTTAAAAATATACTTATCATATTAACACAAACTCTAAATTAAATTTTTCCATTGTTACTTTATCTCAAGAAAATAATTTAATTAATCACACGTTTTTGATGATTTCCATAACGGATAAAAGTATTTTTTAATTTAGTCTTTTAGTGTTAACAGATTTAATTGTAATGGTACTTGATGTTTGAATAAAACATCGTTTTTAAAAACCAGTTTTCTTCCCATAAACAAACATTTTAATAATTTAATTAGTAGTTTTTATATGTTTCGTAATATTTATTGAACCTACAAACTATTTGTCAAGAAAATGAAGCGCATTAATAAATTAATTAAAAAGATTTCATACAAGGATATATGAAAATTTTTGTAATTTACCTTATATATAATTTTTGAGCAACTAAATGATGATATGAATTTAATTAACTTTTTGAAAGAAATCTTATAAATAAGTGGATAATCTGTACCTAACATCTAATTAATTGCGATTTTAAAGATCACTATAAATGGGAACAGGAAGCTTTTATTGCTTACTACATTTATGACTTAAAATGTAGTAAATAGTAAAAATTTCACAACTTTTCAAAATTTTTAAAATTTTTAATTTTAAAAAAAAATAAAAATTTTTCAGGTATTTTTAAAAATATCAATTTTTTATATTTCTGTCATTAGTAATTTAAAAATATGTTATTAAAAATATTTTTAATAATTATATTTTACCTTATGCTTATGTATCGTCAGAGATAATTACGTATATTCTTAAAATAATTCTCACATATCAACAAAAAAAAAAAAAAAAAAAAAAAAATCCTTCAAATCATCAAATACTTTTGAGATTGCTTACTTTTTAAAAATATCAAAAACATAAAAATACCATAATTTATTGATTTTTATTCAGAAAAGTAAAATTGAATCAGAGCAGAAAATTATAAATACCGTTGGAAGTGTTGGTATCAGAATTCTATTAAAAATTTCAGATCAGATTTACTTTACGGTCACCCATAGAGCCTTTCTTCGGCGTCAAATTTGGCGAACATTTTCACTGGAAACTCGCCAAATTAGTATTTTGGCAACTCTATTTGTCATTAATTTCTCATGAATATTTACCGATTTAAATTCATTGCTATAAAATTTAATCAAAAAATTTTATGGATAATTTAACATATCAACTTTATTATTTTACCATTGATGTTTGAAATCTATAAATCTTCCTTTTTACTTAATTTTGTAAAATTAATTGAGCTTATTGTTAGATACCAACAATCTATGAAATTGACAATGTATGAAATATTTGTCACCATTTCAGCCATTTCCTCTCGCCGTTTTTCCCGATCGGAAATTCATGTTACGGTGACCCTTGGTGACTTTTTGTAAATTTCGCCAAGGGTGACCGTACGGTAAAATTTTACCAAAATTTCATTCCAGGTGTATTAAAGATCTTACTTAGTTTTAGTTAGACTTTCAAGAAGTTATGTTAATCACTGTATCATTGTAGTTCTAATACGGCTAATTAATTAATATTCTATCAATTTTAATACTACAAATGGTAATCTCTAGTAAACAAACAACAATCTTGGAAAATTTAGGAAAAAACAAAGTAGAAATTAAAAATTTTTCCACTTTATATATGTAGTAAATAAATTTTTGAAATATAATGGATTTTTCATCTTATTAAAATTTTTATTAGACTGATATCAAAGATAATATGAAAAAATTTATTTATTTTCTGTCAAACAATTCTGAAAATTGAATTTGATTATTTGAAAGTTTAGGTAACAATGTCAGTTACAATAACATAAATGCATTTTCTCTCTCTATAACGTAAAAAACTTCATTTGTTTTTAATATGCAAAAATTTCTTACACATTTCACCTAAATTAAAAGGAGTAGATTTTATATAAAAATATACTTTTCTACTGAAGATATAGTAATTGAAGTTTCCTTTTTCATGCAGTGGGATGAATTCCCATTTTAAAGACAAGTTTAAAATATATTGATAAATATTGGACTCCTTGAATTTACATATAAAATTTAAATGCTTTCTCCAATGTAAAATTAAGAATCATTATTGGAAATCCATGTTATCCAACTCGTATCAATTTTAATTCATAGTTTCAATGACAGAAACATAACAAACTTATACAGAAAATATAACTATAAAACGAGTCTTGATAAAAGAAAAATTAGTATATGCCACACACAAGTTTTTATTTTAAATATTTAATATTTCCCTTTACCATTAGTAGTTATTCTAAATTTATGAATTAAAAAAATATTTATATATAAATCTTTTCACAATAATCTTATGAATATTTATTTTAAACAATTCAAATTATAACATTTTCTTTAAAAATGTAAAGATTATTTTAAATTCAATTAAAATATTTATTTTCAAAAATTTCATTACAAATCTTCATAAAAATTTCTTAAAACTAATTAATATAATTTATATTTCGCAGAAATATATTGTTTGATCGAGTGAAATGAAGAAACTTTTAATAATTTCGTTAATATTTGAATGTGTCTGGTTGGATGTGTGCCTTTAGGATAAAGTCTGTATTGACTTTTAGGATAAAGTTCATGTTTTGTTACTGTACATATGCTACCTGTTTTGACTACAACATTAGGCCTTTCTTGTGACAAAAATAGTAAAGTAAATCAGAAATAAAATACCAGTACTTGATGCGAATTCGGTATGATTAAATTAATGGGGCCAGTTAGTTGTCAACACATTTGCTAACCCTTATTCAAAAACTATAATTTTATGACCTAACATAATTTCGGGTTTACCATAACGCGAAGGAAATTATAAATTGAATATCTGCTCACAAATTTAAAAAGATTATCTGAATAAAGTCCTAAAAAAGTTGAATGAATCTAGAAAAAAAAATTTCAAGTAGAATTTTAAAATAATTTTTAAAAAGAATTCTAAAAGAAATTTTAAAAAAGAATTCTAAGAAAAATGTTGAAAACTAAATTTTAAAAAATATTGTAGCATAGTTTTAAATTAACTTAATAAATCTTTGAATCCTTTGGAATATTTTTCAATTTTAAAGGTTAATTGCTTATATTTTTTTCAACTTTACAATTAAATACTTAAAAGTCTACAATTTTAAATAATTTCTCACACATTGGAATTCCTTACGTAAAAGAATCACAGATTTCGCATTCAGAAGGCGAAAACGATTATGTAAAAAAATCCATCTTGGAGCAGGAATTTACGGATTTACATATTAGACACTTCCACAACGAAGTAGGATTTTGCAGTATTCAAGAGATTAATATTGAACATCCTACAACATCATAAATAGTTTAAGACCATATTTTTTTACTAAATTTCATTCTATATCGGAGAAATTATGTATATTTATATATGTCTCATGAAAAAATAGTTATTATGGAAACTATATATAGTTATTATGGAAATGGCATTATATCACCTTTTCAAACAAATGATCATAATAAATAATTTAAAATAAGACCTAACAGACAAATATAATCAATACTTAGACCTATATTTTACTGTATTGTATATGATGTTCTTTTAGTATTTATAAATAAAAATCTTGCTGAAGAGTATATGATGTTTATGCTTAAAATAATTACAAAACTTGTATCGGTCTTATTTTAAGCAAATTTTATTTATTAATTTCAACTTTAATAGTATTAATACTCTAATTTTTCTCAATCAATTTATATGAGAGCTGCTAATTTTAAAATTTCTGTAAGTCAAATTTAATTATTAGAGTATTTATTAGTTCAATTGGAATTGATAATAGGTTGAGAAAGAATTGCATAAATAAAAATAATCATAGCTCTTACCAGCCAACTTTTCTAGTGGTTAGCGTGCCTGACTTCGGATAGGGAGATCCTGGGTTCGAATCCCGGTTCAGGCATGGATGTACTTTCTCTATCTCTATCCTGTCTTTATCCTTCCCTTGTGTGTGAATGTTTGCCAACCCAATAAACGGGTCCCTATGGCATGTGTGTGCACTGAAGAAGATGGACTCCACACCAAATAAGGTTCAATTGGAAAAGTGGAGCAGCGCAACCCAATTTTCTTGCACACGAGAAAAACATCACATCTCTTAAATTGAACAGTAACCAAGCATTCAGTGAATCTTAAAATGATAAAGCATTAGGAAAGAATTTTCATTGTAAATTATTGCATGATAATTGTTGTTCAAAATGAAAATTATTTTAAATTTAAATCACTAAAATTTATCTCAAGGTCACAATATTTTCCAATGAAAAAAATTTTAAAATTCACAAGCATTTCTGAAGAAAATTTTCATAAAAAAATCTACGTAAGGTAAATACTTTTACTTGGAATCGGCGATATTTTAAGTCTTTTTGTAATTCGAAAGATTAAAAAAAATAAAAATCTATGAGGTCACGTGGAGTTACAACTATTAGCGTATGATGCTGTAATTTGGAATTTTAAATACTGATTTCTTAATAATTTTTATACAAATATGTTTATTAATCTAAATTATTGAAAACTTTCAACATCATTCAAATGCAGTCACAGCTGAATTACGTGAACATTTTGAAATTTACAGTTTTACAGTATTATCAATAAAGAATTTGAAAATTATATAAAATAATAAGTTTATGTAATAACTTACAAGACTATTTTCTTATATCAATTTGCTTATAAATTGGTGTTTTCAAAATAAGAAATGTATGCTTCTTCATCAATATTTTAAGTACAAATTTGAGATATTTATTATACCATAAAATATAAAATATTCATTTCAAACAATTTAATAAATAAACAGCATAAAAAATAATAGCATTAAATGAAAACTTAACATTTAAAAAGATTTTTGTTTATTTATTTCAATCTTCTAAATACTTAAATATGTGATTTTCAGAATTAGATATTTACACTTCGCGGGACAATATGTACTAATTACCTCCTCATAAGAAATCACTAATGAACCACATTAGTAAAATCATACATTATGTATTACAATCATTGCATCACATTCTACATATTAAAATGATTAGAGAATTACATAAAGAGTGTAAAACCATTATAACTGATTTTTCACAAAAATATTTGCGTATCTTTAAAGTAATAAAAAATGTTTTATGCACAATTGCTAGGATTTTATTTTCAATATATTTCAATTAATGCGAAAATTAAATTTGAAATAAATCTTTATTTTTATTAAATATTGAAAAAAATATTATATTTATTAATAAATTCATAGTGATATTATGAAGCATGATGTATTTAATTTTGAGAAATTTTTTTCAAAAGTAAATAAATGTAGTTTCAGATAAAAACTTCGCCCACGACATTAAAGATTAAAAGAACTATTTAAGAAAATTTGCATACGTATTTGTTTGCATGTGTTTAATTTCTTCACTTTCTAAGTGACATTGTTTAAAATTAAATATAAAAATATTACCAGAATTTTTTTTACTTATCAATTTTTCAAAAATGTATCCATTATTAAAAAAACAGAAACTTGTACAAGAGATTACAAGTTTAAGTATTGCAAAATTTACATCATAACATTTACATAAAAACAAAATACTTTAAATAAAAATCAACCATTTATTTTGGGTAAATCTGCCATCATATACAGTTTTTAGTCATCCATTAAAATATTAATATGCTTTAAAAGTAATAAATTCTTTCTGTAAATATTTTTGGTAGCATAAATATAAACATATTATTTTAACATATTATTTTATTATTTTATTATTAAAAAAAATAAAATAAAAAATAAAACAGAATATATTTTGTTAAATTACTTGCACGACATTTTCTTTTTCGGGCCAAACCATCCACATAAGCATGCATGAAAGCAATTTTAATTATTTTTTGTAAATATTTACATATTTAGCTCATTACGTGTAAGCCACTTTCAGCTGTCAGGGAAAATATTCCCATTAAGTTGTTAATTTGGGAGGAAATCAGTGGAGGGAAAAACTTGATGGTAGAAATATTTTAATGCAAAAAAGAAAATTCTGAAATTCAAATGCAATTACTTTGGCATTTCAGCGTGTTTGTTTTTCATTTCAGATAATTGGCAAATCTTGCAGATGTTATTTTTCTTCTGTTTATTCTGAAAAATTTAAACTCCTACAAAATACGTGCTTAATAACTCAGGAAAAAAATTTTTCATTTTAAATCGAGATAAGGTGTTCCTCGTACAAGAGTCTGAAGTGTAAAATAGTAATTACTAGCTAGATTTATATGTGAAATGAGCATAAAAATGTGTGTGTGTGTTTTACAAATTTTCTTCCGAGTTAAATTGAGCTTAACCGTAAAACAACATTAAACACACAAGTAAATACCATGGCACATCTTTTTAAACATATACAAGAGCGAGGTAATCACGATTAAACAGATAGGTTCTGTCAAAATAAATAATATTATTTAAAATAAGTTTTATAGAAGAGCTTTCAGATTAAGTACCCCATAAAATCACTCTAAGTTTGGAAATATTATTTACTAAGACAAATTCTGATATTTTTCCTAGGGTATTTTTGTGACTTTATTTAGGAAAAGTTGGTTGATAATCGAATTAAAAGACTTTTGGAAAGAGAAATCAACTTCCCTGAGTAATAAATCGTTACAAGAAGGAACTTATAAATGAGACATTCCATCAAAAGTTAGAAAATGAGGAAGAGGATATTATTTTGAGAGAAAGATTATTGCAGTACTGTGTAACATATGGGTATAATATGTTCATATGTTATGTCAATATGTTAAAATTAACACACGTATAATATATGTTAATTCTATCATATAGACATTGAATTAATCTAAGTCAAGATGGTGAACAAGTTGCTTATATATGATGTTTTCGCGAAACTGTAGCTTTAGTTACGATTTTGATAAATATTTAGTTCCCTTGAAGTAAAAATTGCAGCGGAAGTCCTAAAAATCTGAAAATCAGCGAAATCAAATTAATTCACAGTTCATTTCTCTCAAAGTAGAATAACGGGTATTTTTACCAAGTAGTTTCTCTCAAAATTCGGGAAGTTTTGATCTGAATCTAGTTAAATGGAAATTAAAAAGTTTTATAAATTATTTTATTATAAAATTTAAGATTTTAATTCAAGATTAAGATTCACTGTCACTTAAACTATTTTAAATGAGAATGGAAGTTTACTGAATTGTGTGTGTGCGTAGTGTGAGAATTTTTAGAATTTCGTTTATTATCTGTAGTTATTTAAGTGATTCTCAGCAGTCCCCTTTGGTATGTTTCAAGATATTATGAACATCTTCAGTTAGTTTTGTTTTTGAAAGTAAAAATATAATTAACTAATTGAAAAAGTATAGTTGCATCGAACGTTTATTAGTTTGGATTATCATTAGCACTGAACTGATATAATAATAAAGCTTTTAAATACACACAGGGGAAAATATGCCTGAACTTACACACTATTCTAAGAAACAAATTATGTATTTATGTGAGTGATATGTAAAACATTGCAATATTCTTCTGAAGTAAATTTGAAGTTATTGTAATTAAATATCTTTTTTTTCTTTCTCTGAAGAACATTAAAAATTTTTCTTTATAAGAAAAAATGTTAATTACTTTGTAAGAATTTTACTTTCAAAACAAACATAAAAGACTCGTGATTGATATTTTAAATTGAACAATATGAGTATATCATTTTAGCGAGAAATAAAAGCAAAACTTGGAAAGATTTATATTTAGACTAAAATGTGTGTTTTCAAGCAATACAAGCTACTTATATTACTGAGAAACGTTATGCAAAAATGAGTTGACTTTTTTATAGACGTTAATTATTAGCAATTTATAGAAATTTTTCCTTATTTTAAATAGCATTTTCAGGTTTATACATTTAATTCGAAATAATCCATTGGCAACCAAATGGATTTTTATGAAATATAAACAAAAATCTTAATTATCAGAAAAAACGTTTTTGATATTTTTCTATACATATTTTTATGCAAAAGCTATTGTTTTTGAATATAAATTATGGATATGACATTAGAATAAAAAACAATGGCGTATTATATAATACAAATTTGGACACGAAACAAAATTTACAATAAAAACTACTAGGAAAAAACCTATTTTTAAAATAGGTAATGCAATTTCAATGAATTATGCTCCTCATTTTGATAATTTTGACCATGGGATTTCTTAGTGTTGCATTGGACGACTAGTTTAAGAACACGCATCAGAAATTCAAACAATTATTCCTTGGTAAACTCTTATTTGCTGAGAGAGACAGTGCGAAGGTACATTCACTGGATTCAGATAACGCGTTCAAGTAGATCCTGGCTCAGAAGTTGGAGTAAGAGATTGCTTCGACTTATTGAATTTCTGAGTCAATTAGCGATATTAGCGTTCTCTCCTTCCCTTTCGCTTCACCCAAAAGCTCTGACATCATAAAATCCAATACTGGCCGCGGGAGAAAGCAGCTTAAATTGAATTCCCACCACCACGTTAATTTTCTCAGACAGAGGGGGGGGGGAGTTGGCTGTGAGTGCAGCCACTGCTTGGGATGTCAAGGAGGGGCCACAAAATATAACGGCTTAATCTATGTCTGGGGTATTATTAAATACTTCAAATGAGTATTATTTTTGACTGTGTATTAGAAGTGACTTCGTTTTTTTCATCGAATCAAAAGATATGTCTTAGTGTTATTGTCTTTGCTAACGACGAATGAGGGTTACAAGTGTAAGTGTAAATGAAATGTTTATTAACTGTCGTTTTAAATAATCAAATACACAATTTAATGAATCTTAATGGAAAAAATATTAAAAAAATACATGATAATGAGTAAATAAATGGGATTTTAAAGGAATAACGTCTTAATCGAAAGATATGATAAACGAAATGCTTCAATGTATCGATTGGATGATTTTCAAGGTAAAATAGTTCATGAAATTTTTTAAGTTCATGGTTAATGACATTTTCTAGGAATATAGGTCTACTTGAAATTACTAGTTATATTTTAACAGAAAATCATGTAAATTGCTTTCTATATATTACATTAAAAATAATATGCTTTTAGGTACTTTAAATGACATATTTTAAATTATAATACTTGTAGATTTTGAAGTATTTTTTAACTGCTCTAACAGAAATTACTCTAAAAACTGAAAACTTAAATAATATGAATTAAGTACGTTTAAAAAATCATAGTATTTAAATAGTTCATCGAAACTTTTTATGAATTGTTATCGTGTGCCAGATAGGCTGGCATTATGAGGTGTGCTGCTCCACTTTTCAAACTGAACCATATTTTGGTGTGAAGTCCGACTTCTTCAGTACACACATGCCATAGGAACCCGTTTATAGGGTAGGCAACCATTCATAACCAATTCATACAAGGAAAGGGCGAAGACAGGATATAGATAGAAAGTACATCCATGTACGAACCTGGTTTCCAACCCAGGACCTCCGTATCCGCAGTCAGGCACCCTGACCACTAGACAATGTCGGCGGTTTTCCATGAATTTTGATTTGAAAGTGGTTTGGAAAGTTTTTAATCTGTCTTCTATTAAGTCATAGTATAAATTTTTAATATTGTTACGTTGGATAGTTTTTAATATAAATGAAAAAATATAATTAAAAATAAATGTAAGAATAAAGAAATAAGTTGGTAAAAGAATAATAAAAGAATAACGTAGGAATAAAAATTTAGAATCCGGGATTTTCCAAGATTTTACGAAACCATAAATCAAAAGAACTTCATCTGTGTGTCAAATCAAGTTATACAGCTAGTTAAATACCTTACCATTTGCTATAAATCATCACAAAATAATCAATAAAAGCAATATTATTTTATATTTCACAAAAAATTCGCATGTTTTTAATTTTGCAAAATATATGCAATTGTATTAAACAGATGAGCAAAACGCCTGGATATTTCTCTGTACCTAGCCTTAATTTGGGCTCTCCAAGTTAAATGGAAGCAATCGGAAGAGATTCTTCGTAATTTAGAGGCAGGAACTAAGCAGAAAACCACTAATATTTGATCGTTCATCCCCATCGGTATCATTTATATTGGAGGACATTGCGACCACGCGATCATGACCTACGTAATATGCACCATCCGCAATTAGTGAACAATTCAAAATCTTGGTTAAATCATGGTTTTAATTACTAACTGCCGACAATGTGAACAACGCTCTAACCAAAGATCTCCTATTAATTAAATGATAAAACCATACTAAATCTATAAAAATTATGTATTATGTTAATAAAAAATGAATGTAAAAAAACTACTAAATTAAAAGCAGCATAGAATAAATTCTAACAAAAAAAAAATTCATAATGATTGTTTTGGAAATTTAATTCAGTTAAAGCTTTGCAGCCATCATTTCTTTTTATCGCTTCAAGTACTCAAGACCCTGCTATCATCTTCATGCTTTGTCGAACGTTTCTAGCAACCCTTTAATGACGTCACAGCCCATTGTAAATCATATTCGTCAGCGTGATGTGAAAGCCACAACCAAAATGCGCCAGGACGGAAAGAAAATCACCCATTGTAGCCGAGGTGTAATAAATCTGCCGGCCACCAGGGTGCTTCAGATAACAAATGATATGAGGCCCTTAAACGTCACAAAACGTGCTCACAACATAACCTGGCTGGAGTCTGCTCAGAAAAAGACGGCGAGTGGCTAAGAGGACGATAATTCATGCGATCTTCAATGCAATAATCAGTCCTTACCTTGGCACACACCCCCGTTGGCTTATTAATAATGTAAGCCAAAGAAAATGATTTTTGCGAAGGCATTCGACTTATGGTTTTGATAATGCATGTTGATTATATGCCAAGAAGGCATTAATATCGCATTTTTCTTTCTATAATCTTACATTAATGATTACTTAGTCGGAGAATTAATAAAACATTTCGATAAAGGAATGAATGTAAACTATATTGAAAAATTGAAAAATTTCATTGTAGGAATTTTGCTGTAGCTTTTTTTTTCAGTATGCATTAGAACTATGCTTATATTTTTCTTTTAATACAAACTTTAGGGACAGTAGCATGCATTAAATATGTGTAAATTGAAGTGAGTGTTATAAATATTATACTTGATATATATATATATATATATATATATATATATATATATATATATATATATATATATATATATATATATATATATATATATATATATATAATGATAAGTAATGCAGGTGTGAAATATTAATAATTAATTTTTCAAAAATACATACGTAATTCATACTACTCCATGATTAAAGTTAAATCTAAGAATTAAGGAAATAAAATAATTATTCTCAATATAAAATAAATTTTATTTCTTAAATTTAATTTTAAGCGAACCTTAAGTCTAATAATATCTCTGTAGACACGTGAAAAAATGAATCATTTTCGTAGATGCTGACAATTTGTCCTAAATTTATTTTGGACTGGCATCAATACAAATGTTTTCATTTACATTACAATATAAATATAATTATTGCATAAAAATCTTTAACCGTTTATCAATTGCAATTTTTACACGAAAAAATTTAATTAGAACTTAAAAATCATGCATTAAGAAAATTGATGTAATTAAGAAAATTCCTTGAGTAACAAACGTATAAAATTATATTTTCCATCTTTTAGTAAAAATGCAATTATACATGATTTAAATTGTTAAATAACATAATAAAAATTATTAGAACATAGAAGAGTCAAAACTTTAAAATAATACAATTATCTTAAAGAAAATTAGCAAAAAAGTAGAAGGACACATTTTTTCTAATTTTCAAAGGATTAATTATATTCTAAATCAATTTAAAAATTATGTTTTTAAAATTAATTACCAAATCTACAAAAAACATATACTATAGTAATACTGTTCCCTGTTATTTTCTAACAGTTAATGTCTAATGCAGAAAGCACTTTAGATTATTTTAATTAAAAAAAACTCATAGAAATATTTTTTTCATAAAAAATAAGAAATTATTTACCTTAACAATGCTAAAATGCAGTCGCAAAATATAGTTACTCGTACTGATAAAACATACCTTTGAAATAGAACCAACTTTTTTTTTTGCATAACACAATTATTTATAATCTCAATAGATTGTGTGAGTATATGTTTCATCTATTTTTGCTTAATTTTAATGATTTTAAAATGAAAGACTTCCACAGTTCTCAAAAATGTTAGAAGTGGGAGGTCGACTATTCGGTACGTCAGTAATTACTGATCACAGCTTTTGAGTGCATCAAGATGCACCTTATTGAAAGTCATGGTAGAAGACAACTACCAAGATAAAGCAACACTTGTGAGACAAAATCGTGGAAGGAAAACCAAACTCATTACGATTAAAGAAGATTGTAACTGTTTCAAACTCTACTGTCTCTCTTGCCTCTAGAGGATGGTGAAAGTGACTGCTGAATTGAATAAACATCAGAAAATTCAATATAATTTCTTAAAATTGGAAGGGAATTGTTTTAACAATATATGTAAGAATGAAGTGCAATAAGAAATTTTCTTGTGGAGATGTAAATCAGAAATTGTGATTATTGTGATGCAAAGACAGGTAAACGCCAGCAGAAGCATAAACTCAGACATTTTTTCCTAGATAAAAAATTAAGAGTATTTTTTTAATAGTTTGAGAACTTCATCTTTTGGATGGGGAATGAGTCCTTTTTTCTCTTACTTTGACAGGTCACCAGCATTAATGATGTCTATGTCCTTCTTTTGGTTGTTCAACTACTTTTACAGTGTTTATATCCGTAGATTGTAGCCATCAAGATGATAAGCCTCCAATTAACTCTGAATTTTTTCAGTCATTGTTTCAAGAACACGAGAACTCAGTTCCGTATTTTTCGTGGTTTGGCATGTTACCAGATTTAAACATCCTAAATACCATATTTTGAAGAAAGAGTGAGATCTCGTTAACCTACTTCTTCGTGTCGATAGTTGAGCAGTTGCTGATTGAAGAAACTGTAGAACGGTACACAATACATCTCTTACCTTTAGAGAGAATTATATGTATGGAAAATCAAAGTAATATGTCAAATTGAAGAATTAGAAGTATATATGGAAGGTAGCACTTCTTTCAGTTCATTCTCATGAAGCTGACATGCGTACTTTTTATTCGCACATACATTGGTATTATTAAATATACAGTTTTGTGATACACATATATATGTGTGTAACCCTTAGTGGCTTGATTTGTTTGGGCGTTTTTCATCATCAGAAAGTAGTGAGTTAGAATCACGACTTAACCAACGATCCGTCGTGTTTACTAAAGGCGGTTGAGGCACATTAAGACTGAGCAAACTCGCGATGTCTTTCAAGTGAAATGATACCTCTGGCGTTTTCAGGCCAAGTATTGGGGTACGTCTGCTTGATATGTGCTTCAAATACTCAAATATTCCACCTGTCTGCTTCAATCTGACTGGTACAGTTCAAATCAGGACTATGTACAGGGAACCATGCTTGGTGAAACAATACATATATCACATATATTTATACTCAAATTTATAATATATTTTAACAATAAGTATTATCAAGGTTTCATGATGTGTAGCAATTCATATTAAGAGTGCTTTTATGTAAGATGCTGAATTTTATTTATCACCCTCTTCCCTTTTATTTATTTACAAAATTATTTTAATTAACGAATCCACAACTGTGCGCCGTTTCAATTCTTTCATTCATTAAACTACCTGCCAGTTTTGACAATATAGTTATGGGAAATAGTTCCATTTGACCACTTCTCCAAAATACTACGAATTTCGCATGCAAGGTCGTTTCTCTATTCACTCCGTCACGCAATACGTAAATTAATAAAAATTCCAACTACTTTCGTCAACTCCCCAGGGAAGTAGGTCAACAAATTTAATAGACTTCAATTAAGGTAAGTGGTCAGAAAACGCTTAGAATTAAAAGAGATTTTTTATGCCATCCATATCCACATGTCAGCGTTAATCTTTTGCTATCTTTGGAATTTTGCACCCATTTAAGCCACGCTTTTTCAAAAAATATTTATTTGAATTGTTGTTTAGGAAACAAAACTAAAACGAATAATATATTTGCTTATTATATATCTCTTAGCCTTCTATTGTGAAACTCTTAATTTTTAATATAATTATAATTTCCCACATAAATACCGTATTTATAATTTGAAAAGGAACACGAACTCTCATCAAAATATATTGCATTATTATTTACTTTGACATTTATGAATATTTATTTTAATTACCTATTTAATTCTGCGTAAGTAAAGCTTAATGGAACACAACTCCAAATCTACACTAATATTTTTGATTCGAATCAAAAACCTTAGAAATGCTGCTGAGAAAACTTAAGAATCATTTTCATTATCTATTATAAAAAATAAGATTCTAATGACTATTACGATATTTCTTGCTGATAAATTTGAAAATTTTAATAACTTTTAATTTATTAAAGTAATAAAAAGTTAATAAAAGTTATTAAAGTCATTAAAAGTTACATTAAGTTATTAAAATTATGAAAATTTAAATGTTTTGATTTTTAATTAGAAATATACATTAATAGTCAATATCTCTAAGCATATATCAATGATCTGCTGATCTCTAGTTGTAACTATAAAGTTTTTTGACGAATGAATTTTGCATGTTTTTAAAGGAAATATCGTGTCAACGATTTTCACTTATATTAATTATGCCTTATAACATTCATAAGAATTGATAGCTTTTTTTAAAGAAAAGAAAAATCAATGATAAAACAATTGCATCTTATAAAATTGTATGGATATATATTTTTATAAATATTGATTTAATGCGTCATAATACTTTTCATGAATATTATATATATTTTCAATAATAAAACAGGTTCAATAATGTTTCCTTATATATATATATATATATATATATATATATATATATATATATTAAACTTTTAAATAATTTATTTTTAAATTAAAAGTACATTTTAAATGTAATACTGTTATTAATATTTAGAATTGTTTCTAAAATCACAATGTTATTTGGATAATTATTAACATATTATAATTTCATAGTTTTTATTTACTTAATATCTCAACAATATTGATAATGTAACCTTTATTTTTTAAATAGCCAAAATGTTTTATCTTGAAATCGCATTCTAATATCGAAATTAATAAATTATTGTAAATTCCCATTAAAGAAATGTAATTTTAATAAATTAAATGAATATTGTCAGTTGTTGTTGTTCTCGTGTGCCAGCTAGGCTGGCAAACTGGGGTGCGCTGCTCCACTTTTCCAACGGAACTGTATTTGGTGTGGAGACCGACTTCTTCAGTACACACACATGCCATAGGGATCCGTTAATAGGGTAGGTAACCATTCACACCTCATTCACACAAGGAAAGGACAAAGACAGGATAGGGAGAAAGAGAGAGAGAAAGTACATCCATGCCTGAACCGAAATTCGAACCCAGGATCAATATTGTCAGTAAAATTTATAAATCAAATTAAATTTGCAATGAATGTGATATAGTTTCTAACATTTTTCAAAATATGATACATCATTATGTATCATATTACTTATGCATATCCACCATTGTTTTTAAAAATCATAATAAAACAAAATGGAAATTATCATTTATATATAATTTAACAAATCAGTTTCTTATAATATGTTATTAAATTTTTCATAACTAAGTTTTTTAAATATTACTTTGCTTGATTAAATGTATCAGTTAAACTTATTTATTAATTTGTAAAGTTAATAATTAATTTATTTCATTTGTTATTTCAAGTTTCTATAGTTATAAGAATCACATAAATGTGTTATTAGTCTAAGTGTATTTTTGTGCCTTACAATTCTTTTTATCGCGATGTAATATACCAAATTATAAATTCAAATAAAAATTTTAGAAATATGTTCATAAGGTATATCATTTGACATGTAAAAATTAAAAAAGAGTAAAATTATAATATTCATCTAAGTTAATATTTTAATAGTTTTCAATTACCATTTGTATTGAAATTCGAATGATTGTTTACACCAGTTAAATTTTCCTATTTACTTTATCCGTGATGATTTTCTGTTTTTTTTAATTAAATTGAAAATACGATTTTGAAGTTTTTGATTGGCTTATATATGATTTCTATATTAATATTGTGTTAAATAAGTATGGATTACTTTTTCTGAAGACAAACAAATGATCATATCAAAACGCTTATATAATTTTTCACAAAACTATGAAAAGATATATCAAGTTTAACCCTATTAATTTCTTACATGATTAACATTTGAAATCTATTTTCACACACCTTTAAGATTAAATGTTTTGTTTCTGGCCTATTTCTACTGATTGAAAAGCTGATCATCGCATCGTAGCCTAAAACCATCATCAAGTAACGATGTCGACACCTGAGTTAGCACCGTCATCTCCCACGCTCGAATGGAAAGAAATTGATATCTAGTTATTTTAAGCGACCTAGTTATATAGCATTTGAAAAAAAATACGATCTATCTTTCGCTGATTCAATTATACAACTCATCACGAAAGTGCTATAAAATGATTCGTAGCTGTAGTTTTCGCAGATTATGGCAAATTATTTATGTTGCATTTATTTCAAATTGAAATTTAATATCATAAATTTGTACTTCTATCTGCAATGAAAGAATTTTAGTTTAATGTATACATATGTATATATAGTCTGCAAATTGTGAGAAAAATGAATATGTCCTTTATTAAAACATATACATTTATGGGCCAAATATGTTTTTCAAAATACTTATCAGATATTTAACTTAAATTAGTATTTACAGTATAACATTTGGGTATTATTAACATTTTTAAATAGATTTAGCAGTAGTTAGGAATTTTGAATAGCAAAAAGTTAAAATGGATAAAAATTAAATATTGCATTGACGACATTCAACTTAGAAAATAAATGAAAAATTTCAAAAAGAAATGAAAATGAATATATATATATATATATATATATATATATATATATATATATATATATCAACTCTTTTTTAAGGGGGAAAGTAAATAGAGTCTAAGTAATTCGGTTTGGCAACCAACGGAAACCTATTACTCTTCTGGCAAGGATTTTTTTATCGTGTTTAGCTCTCCTTTCCTGGCTGCCTGATCTTATATTGGATCTCATTTTATCACCCCGCCCACATTTCCAGCATATCCAACAGGATCTAAGAAGGAAAAATACGGGCCTCTTATGTGTTTTCTCTAACTCAGATTTCTCGCCAAACTTTAAAAATGTATGGCAAGAGATACACCTAGTCGGATAGGTGCTGCTCTTAGCGAACCTCTTATAGCGGCCTAAGTTTTCCAGTTTATTCGCATTAAGTGGATTTTGTTTCACTTTTACGACCCAATTTCCGAAGGTGTGCCGTGACAGATCTAAGGGAGTGAATTGAAAATGTTTTTCCTTTCTCTAACATCTGAAGCCCGCATGGAATTCCATTTTGATGATTACATAAAAAAATCTAGTATATTTTTTTGATTCTGTAACACTTTTAGAGAAATTTCTCAATGAAATAGAATACTATTTGTTACAAGTATAACAAAGTATCATTTTCCGTTGCATTAATCATATTTAATTAAATACAGATATCTAACGATTGCTAATACTGAATATAGCTGAAGATTTTTCCGTTTAATTAACTTGAATTAAATTTTTTCTTTAGTTAAACTTACACAAGTTTAACTTTTATAATTTTTGTGAAAAATAACAAGTTAAGTCTCTCTTTAATTTAACTAACTTAATTTTGTTATATTTCTTTGCTTAAAAGCTTGTAACTTTTTAATATTGAAAACTTTAATTAGTATAAAAAGTTTATTTTAAGACTTTGCTAAGTGCTTTATACTAAGATTCATTTTAATTAGTTTTGTTACTATTGACTTTACCTTCAAATTCAGAGAACAAAATTATGCATCTCAATGAAAAGTATGTTATTACATAAATGGTCATGATTTTTAGAATAATTTGTTTCCTATACATCATCATTGCTTAGATTGTTTCAAAAAATATTTTGTTTTGAAAGATTTTTGAAGGCAATAATTTTTATCGATTTATTATTATTTTAATTAATGGTAAAGTACAATGTATAAATGGTTTTAAATAATTAACAAAATAAAAAATAATAACAAAACAAAATAAAAAATAAAGACAACAATGAAAAAATGAAAATATTTAATTTCGTATAAAGAGTATTATAAATTAAAAAATATAATTTTGGAAATTTTGTAGCAAAACGTTTGAAATGCGTTACAAAATATCAAGAAAAAATGATACTTATTTTGTGCAACAATATCAAGAAATGTAAGCAAACATTCTTATACTAATTCAAAGAGAATATTATGCATAAAGGTAATTGTTTTCGATTGAATATTGTTTGATTTCTGCATTAAATGAAAGATGTAAATAACATTATTGCGATAGTAATTAATATTTCATTTAAAATGTAAAACATATACTACTCTTACTATGTTATTATAGCTTTTAATTATATGTTATATAAAGTTTCTGAAAAAATTAAAAACTTAAATTATTATTAAAGGTTCCTAGGAATTTCTTATATGAATGTAAATCACGTAGGAAAGTATTTTAAAACTGAAGAAAACTTATTGATTTTTAAAATACGTTTAATATATTTTTGAGTTCGGATAGAACTTGTATATTTTTATAAATGTTATTTCTACACTAAAATAATAAAATTAACAATTAATTAAATTAATGACTAAAATTTCCTTACTTTAATCAATATTTATGCTCCACATTTAAATTAATGAACATTATATGATGAAAATATCTTTTCAATTTCTCATTTTGAGATTTTTGTTGATTTGGATCAAATGTTGTAAAAATAAAATAATTTTAGCTTAGCCTATTTTTTCTAAGATTAAGGCATAAAATTCTATGAAATAAGATTTGTATAAAATGAGTTTCTTATAAGAGAAATAATAAAATTTTTTTGAAAAAATTTTACAAACATAGAAATAGCTTTATATAAATAACTTCCCATAAGAATTTTTGTTATATTAGAAAACAATATATTGGATGTTTTCCTTATCGTTAATCATAACGAAACAGAAATGACTGCTAAGGAACTCTTGACACCACATCTTTCTTAGTGACTATATATAAAAAGTATTATGCTGTTTTTATTATTCTGTTTCTCATAATCACAACGACAGGAAATTATGAAAGAAATGCAAAATAATATTTATGAAAAATATTGTATTTCATAAATATTATTTTGCTCTTCTTCTCTAATTTAGTCTGCATATCATTCTAAAATAATTTAATATTACTGAAATTATTTTGATTTGCATTAACATAGACAAGTGTTAAATATTTTGAATAATTTCATAACTATCAGACATAATATGATAAATGATAGATAAAAGTAGCAGAAAATAATCGAAATAAAATATTAACTAATTCAACCTTTCCTTATACGATTAAAAGATAAACTGTAATTGATGTTGCTTGAACATTGCACAGTTACATTGTTACCCGAGAATGTACCATCAATCTTGAATTGATGATAAAAGTCAATTAAATTCACCTCACTGGATATCTCAAAAACAGTTATCAGCGTTCAAACTGTACTTAATTAAACGTTGGATTTTGTGAGAGATTAGCGAGTTAAGTTTTACAGTCACTGACTGTGAAGAACTGTAAAATGTAACAAATGGATGTAATTATATAGATTAAGAATACTAATATTTACATTTAAAAAAGAATTTCGAATTATTTTAATCATAATAAAATTTAAAAAATTAAATTGGATTTAAATTTATGGTTTATTTAAACACATCATTCCTTTTTTTCCGAATGAGAATAAATTTGGGAGTGATATTATATTTTATATTTATTTATAATTTTTAAATACGTGAAAAAATTAATGCAGTTCATAAAATTAAATAATATCTTGTTTGGATT
The DNA here is from genome assembly GCA_030067965.1 of Latrodectus elegans. NCBI lineage: Eukaryota > Metazoa > Arthropoda > Arachnida > Araneae > Theridiidae > Latrodectus > Latrodectus elegans. Next base: position 15,483,667 of record CM057811.1, read on the forward strand.
TTACCAGCTGTATGTATGGGGCACATATAAAAAAATCTCGAATCAAATGTTGAAGGTTTTTTTTTAAACCTTTGCTTGGATTAATAAATCAGGAAAAAGTATTTTATTCTATAATTTATAAATAGAAAATTTCAGTAGCTAAATATTACAGCTGTGAAGAATACCGATATTAATTTTTTAATTTCTTAAAAATCATTTTTCAAGAATCTTGCAATACTACATTCAATGTCAAATGCTTTTATTTTATTGAAGTGAATTTACATTTTTTTAAAAATAAATATTACATAAATAGGCTTTATAAATTTCCACAATTAAAATTTATACAAATGCATTTTATATCATAAAATTTATATAAATTGTTGTATTTTCTTCTCAATAAAGAGGAATAATTTTTTCCAGCTTAAAATTTTTGAAAATAATGAATCTATACGTCACACAGCAATTAAGTAAAATGTAACTAAGTTATATATATATATATATATATATATATATATATATATATATATATATATTAACTATGTTAATATATATATGTAATTCATCTGAAATGAATGAATGTATATAATTAATTGTATTATATAGATTTAGAAAATTATTTTGATAATATATTTTGACTAAAATTATCACAAAATTATATTCATAGCAAATTATAACTTACTAAAAAAGTACTTCTTGTTATTCAATAGCTAGGTTATGATTCATGGATATTAATATTAAATAGCATAATTGGAAAGATAGTAAAAAAATCATTTCTAAAAATGCTTATGAGATATTGTACCAATTAAATGTAGAAGTTTTAAAAGAAGAAGAGAGAAGAAGTTTAAATTTCAGATATGTTCACCAAGCAATCCTATGCTTTTTCTTTACATAACTGTCTCTTCTTATAAATAGAATCATTTTGAGCTCTTATACTATTTAAATTATTCCATTGTTTATTAGAAATACTGTCAAATAAATATCTATAATATATTATCACTATAAACAAAATATATTGAAGAAAAATATCTCGTTAATTTTGGATAAAACATTTTTTGAGATTTCTTTAAATTAAAATGGAGTAAAAAGTTATATATAAAAAATAGATTTTTTCTACGAGATAATTTTCGTTACGTAGAAGTTATAACGTATCCTTAATGTTTTTCTAAGAAAAGAAAAGCAGATATTTTTGTGATCAATGAAAACATAATGGAGAATTGAAAACAAATATTTCATTATATTAATCTATATTGTTGTAATTCCTTTCATTTTAAATTATTATTTTGGAAGAAAAGAATATATTAATATTTTATTTTTCTACATAATTTACTAAGATTGCTTACCGATTAAAAATTTTTGTTGAATACAAAGTAATTATTTTTTATTGTATCAAAAGTTAAAGTCACTAGAGTTTTAGCTTAGATTTTATATTGTGGTACTAAATATAAATACTTTTATTCAGTAATTCTAGTTATGTTCAACGAAAACGTAAAAAAAAATGGAACAGAGAATGTATTTTGATTCATATATTTTAGAGTTTCAACTATTTAGCACACACTTGTATAGTTTCGATAGTAAATTTATAATCTGTATTTTTCGAAACAAATATATAAATTTAAAATAATAAGTTTTTTGATAAAACTCTAGTACAGGATTGTGAAGAAGTATAAAAAATTTCAATATAAAAAATTTCCGTGATGTTCTTTTGGAAATATCATAAATATTCTCTAAAGGAAACATGCTTTTATTACCTATGATAGATAAAATATTTTTTCTTTAAGGCCTAACCTACAATTGATCTTTTCAGGCTACATAAAAAGTGCCTTAACTTCAGATTTTTTTCACGGCAGATTTGTTATATTCTCATAACGATTTTTGTAGACAACCCAAATATTTCTCTGCCTTACATTCACATAAAGTCAAAGAAATTGAATTTTTTTTAAATATATCCTCTTTTTATGTATGATTCAATAAAGAGGAAATGGACTGAAAAGCATTTAAAAATCTGTGGAATAAATTTTATCACTTAAAAATCTCTTGAAGGAATTCTATCATTTGAAAATATGCTGAAATGTCAGAATTTTTATTATTTTTTTATTCTGATTTGAATCAGTTTTTTTTGCAATCTAGTCAAATTCCTTAGTTATTTCCTCCATATGTTGTTCATTTATTTTTGACTTTTAAACAATAATATCCTATTAGTAATGGAAACAAAGAACATAAAAATGAAAACATTATAGCTTTAAATTGGATAAAATATTAACTATATGTAACGTAAGTTTTTATTTATAAACATTTAATTTAAATACTCTGTATGTTTTATTGATAATTAATATCTAAATAATTTTAACACTTAATGAGAAACTGACAATATTTTCCTGAAATTTAAGTACGGGTAAAAGAATGTGGAGTTTGAAATCAAAAATTTTAAAATTTTTAAAAACTATATAAAGACAAACAAAAATACATCAAATGTAATTTTATTTATTCAAAATTCCAACTAATTGTCATTGATATAAATTGTACAAATGTTAATGATATGAACAATAAATGCAGAAAATTTAAAAGATTGAGAAACAGAATGTTTTATAACCTAAGAAATTACTGTACTTACGTATAATCCCGTCAATCACATCTGTAATATATGTATGTATGCAAGTATGTATGTATGTATGTATGTATATATATATATATATATATATATATATATATATATATATATATATATATATATATATATATATATATATATATATATATATATATATATATATATGCAAGTATATATATATATATGTATGTATATATATATATATATATATATATATATATATATATATATATATATATATATATATATATATATATATATATATATATATATATATATATATATATATATATATATATATATATATATATATATATATATATATATATATATATATATATATATATATATATATATATATATAGTTCAATGATTTAGTTTAGTACGATATAAATTACAAATAGTTTTTTTCTATTTGTTACAATGATGATATAATGTAAGTAAACTATTAAGTTTTTCCTTCAAATTTTGAAAAAAATATTAAAATATGCAAAATCTGAAAGCATTTTTCATGGTAAAATCGGTCGACAGGATGAAATTGAACTATTAGTTTAAAATAAATAGGTAGAGGGATATATTGTTAATGTAAATAGTGTAAATATTTGTACAAATATCTTATATTTTAATTGAAAATTTTATCATTTGTTAATTGTTTAATTATTGTCTAAGCATGGTTTGTTCCGTGAAAATAGAGGTTTTTAGAGCTGAGAAATAATTGTGTAAAATCCTAGACAAATTGGTGACATTTAGTTATGTCCTTAACGACTTGGTAACGAAACATAGTTTAACATTCCGGAAGTTTCGAATCGATGTGACCAATATTGGTCATATAACTGAAATATATAAATTGGTGGGGCATATATTACAAAATATAAATATATATGCAAATATGCTTTATTTTTTCTATAGGCCATTTATATTCAGAAAATTTCTGAAGAATAAATTGTTTGCTAATCATGGATGGAAGGCAGTTATAATTTTTTTAAATAAAAATTATTAAAAATTTGATTTATATAAAAAAGTAATAATAAGTAATACATCAGACGAAAGGTTACAAAAGTAATAAAAATTAATTAAAAACCAAATACTGCAAAGAGTACATAAAATAACTCTTTATATAAAGTGTTCTTTTAATGAAGTGCTTTTTAACTACTAAGTACTTTTAAAGAATTTCATATGAGTACGAACACTTATGACAGTCAATGACATTCCTGAGAAAATTCAATAAAAAAAGTTTAATTTTATTATCCGAAAAGTAATTTTGTTTTCCGACCTTACTTTCTTGTCAACATTTTTCACTCTAGTTTTGTTTCACATGTATGTTATTTCTTCTTTTTTTTCGCCATGTGTTTGATAGGGTTAATTTCTTTGTTAAGAAAATGATCACTCAAGAGTTTAAAGAAAATATATCTTAAATAAGTTTTCTGCACTTAAGTTTAGTTTAATAAATATTCTAACAAATCTGTTGATGATATTACACACAAGGAAAATGTTTATATTAGAAGTTTAAGCGTCGAATAAATTATTTTTATGTAGATAATAAAAATTAAAATGTAACTTAAACCTAAGGATTCAGGTTTTTAAACATTATTTATTTACAAATATGCATATTTATTTAAGGATTTTATTCAGAAAGTGTGATATGACTGTCTACTTTTTCATGAAGAAAGTGTTTTTTTTTGTTTTAATTGCTGTTTCAACTTTTAGATTATAATGAGTAGCAATATAAATTAAGCGACATTATCAAGAGATATATTGATAATGTCACTTAAATTATTCATAGTTTGAGCTTGTTAATTGAGTCTTGAAGTATTTTTCACTTATTTTTGATATTATATCATCAAATTACTTTGAGAGTTTTCCGCAAACTATTTTAAAAAAATGACAGTTAAATTTCATACAAATCACATATACTAAATCTGGTTATTGAAATCCTAGCAGTGTACCTGGATTTTCAAAAATTTCTAGGTATATTATATTTGAAATGAAAACTTAATAGAGCTAAATGTGTTTCATGGACTAATCACGAATCAACAATAAATTTATGAAATAGGACAAAAAGAGTATAAGCCAGTACAAAAATAAGAAAATATAATCCTAATACACCACTTTTTCATATTATTTGTTTGTATTCTTCTGCAAATTGCTTGTTTTAAGTGTCTTATGCACAACTATTAAATTGTAAACTGTGTTTTGTACACAATTCTTATGTTTTATATATAAACTGTTTATTATACAAATAACTTGAGGGAATGCTACTAATTGTGGATAGTTTAATTTTGGTAGAAGCTTATGTAAATAATATGAAAACACTTGTAATAAACTTTTCTGTAATGTGATATAAGTAATTCTGAATTTATTTCAAGATTTTCTAGTTTTTAATGGAATTTGTTGAATCTTCATTTTTGTTTTTAATTTTATAGTTTGGAATTTATATACCCGTTTTATAGCTGATTCTTAATTTACATTAAAAATGAAACAGTTAATATTTAATAACATTTCAAAGAGGATGGAACTTACGTTACATTTAAAATTTTATATCATAATTATTTGAGTCTTATAAATAAAACAAGTGAACTAACATTAGCATTATTTCAGTGGCAATTAATGAAATAAGAATATGATAATATGGAAACTATATAAGAAGATTAATATTACATAAGCCGCCCACACCCTGCCTAGTGGTCAGAGTACCAAACTGCGGATAGGGGGTTCAAATCCCAATTGGGGCATGTATGCACTTTTTCTCTCAGTCTATCCTGTCTTTGCCCTTTCTTTGCATGCATAGGTTGTGAATGGTTGCCTACACTATAAAAGAGTACTAATGGCAATGTACTGAGGAAGTCGGAATCCACACTGAAATATGTTTCAGTTGAAAGTGTGGAGCAGCGCACCCCATAATGCCAGCCTAGTTGACACAAGACAACAACAATATTACATAAGAATAGATAAATTATCACTGTCTTTTGGTTACAGTTATAACTAGCAATAAAGAAGCAATATCAATAAATATCACATATATAATTTGCTATTGAATAATTGATTCCCTACTTTTATTGCGCACTTGATTTTTGGATTATTGTTTTAATCAAACATTAAAATTGAATTAAAACCGAATAACTAAAAAAATTGATATTCTAATTGAATAGCCTGAAAAATATTGTATTAGCAAGACAGCATTTGAATTAATTAGACTTAAGATTTTTTAATTAAAAATAAAAATTACTAAGTACAAATTAGCGTTTTTTTGATACAAAAAATTCATTAAAATATGTATCATTGTAAAAGCAAATATGCATCGTTAAGTCTACATTTTCTACTGATATGTAATGCATGATCAACTAATTTTTAAATTCTGCAGTAATTTTAGTTCAAAACTACTGAATTTGTAAAAATACTAAATTCTAAGCAACTTCCCAATTATTTTAGTATAATTAAACATAATAAAAATATTTTTATAAACAAGCTAATACACTTTATTAATTTAAATTTCAGTTCTGAATACTAAAATTGTTTTAAAATCACAAAATACGATTTTTATATGCATATTGCGTAGTGACTGCATAAAACTATTAATATTTTTGAGAAAAATTAGTGCATGTAACTTCTTTTTAAATCTCATTACTTAGTGATTAAATACTTGGCCGAAAAATGTTTTTCTTTTAACATATGAATATTTTATAAGACTTATCTTTAGTATCTGTGAATAAATTTATTTGTAATTTGCGTTACGGAAGTGGAAAAAATCAATTTTACTTTAAAAGTTACGATATTTAAATAAAGCGGAAGATGAAAGTTTTTTAAGAAAAATCTGCATTTAAAATTAACTATCGTAAATTTTTTATTTTACCAAATTAGTTTTCTAATTGAACTAATTACTAGTTGCTATGAACTGCGCTAAAATTAAGTGAACTGCTACATATAATTAATTATACAAAGTATGCTTTAAAATTATAAAAATACATTAATTTCTTTATTTCAGTGGTATAATTTCTCACAAAATATTCTCTCTTCAGTAAAACATCAATTTTATTACATACTATAAAACTATATATAAGCTACTTTATATATAGTTTTATTGAATTCCCCTTCCTTTAAAACAATGTTATTTTGCGCATGAAATAAAACACAATTTTTATTTTATATAAAAAAATATATTGTGTTTTTATACATTAAAATAAAATATATTTACATAGAGTTTTTAACGAAAATTTAACTATTTTGATCAATGTAAAATTTGCTTGGAATTTCTTAATCAACTAAATAAAGTAACAAGAAGTGTGAGTTTTTTTTATGAATGGATTTTTTAACAGTGAGAAAGAAAAATTATTTACACATTATGGTTACCTGTTTCCAGCATAATCAATAACACTCCATAAGTTTGTGCAGTTATTTAAAGATATATAAATAAAGATACTAAAAATTAATTTGAAAATACTTCTATTATTTAAGCATTAAATGATTGGATCATAAACAGTAAAAAATGTAAATGAATAAACTAAAACTTTGTTACTCATAAGTAGATGATTTTTCGATTACACGAATTTCTTAACTAGTTCTATTAAATATATAGCAAGCATTATGCTTAATTGCTAAATATTTATCGATTACGTTTGAAGCTAATAAAAAATTTTTAGAAAAGTATTCATGCTATTATACAATAATTAGCAATCGAAGAAAAAATATTGTCTTCATTTTTAAAGTCTAATCAAAATTACTACGAGGGGCAAGTTATAGAAAATAAAATTTTTATTATTTAAAAATCAAAATATTAAATAATATCAAATTTTAAATTTATTTGCTATTATATTCTTATAGTAAATAAAAAGCAAGTAATATCTTTATTTTTTTTCAATATTATTAGTTGAAACGAAGTTTTTTATTTGGCTGTAGTATTTAATATCTGCTTTCAAGTTTTCACTCTGCTTAACTATTTATAAGGCCCTTTTTTCTAGTGACGTCATGTTGAAATATTTTCGAGACTAAGATTTATTTATGAATATAAATTCATTTAGTTTATTACTTAAATATTTTTGATTTTTAATACCATTTTTACTGGGTGGGAAGAAAGTTTTCTGTCGCCAACTGGGAGACATACAAGGATAGAATATCCTTCGTTTTGCGTTTCTTCTTATTTTGCATTATATTACAGTTATGAAGTATAATTTGCTAAGACTAAAACTAATGAATGAAATTATGAATTAGACACATTTTGTATCAACTTCCCGTGGATATTCAGAAATAAATTAAGTTGGTGGGAAATATACCTCTCATGGCCTTAATATGTTAATATTCTACTAATGAGATAAAATTAATATTTTTCACCCACAAACGAAACTAACAATGTGTGGAATTGTGTGGGAAAAATTATGAGTCAATATTTATTTTCTGAACAGAATCAGTTTCATAAAATTTCAACAAATGAAAAAAATGACAAGATAAAAATTGCGAAGATTTGTAACTTACAACTTAATTTAGGGGAATTTGTATGTAAATTCCCCTAAATGTTGCTCACTCGTGTTCAACAATGCTTTAACTACCGTTGCAGCGAATTTCTTTAAATCAAAATCCGATGCTCTACTTCTTATTCATTGGGTCCCGGGTTCGAATCCCGGTTCAGCATGGTTTTTTTTCTTTCTCTTTTCTCTCTGTATTTCTCTGTACTTTCTTCTGTTATGATTTATAAATGTGGCCACCGTATTAACGGATTTGTGGTGGTATGATGCGGGCAACGATACTCGCTTCCGTGACTTGATTCACAGGTGCCCGCTGGGTAACGACAAATGAATAGCAGTTTCTAGCCTTGCTGTGCCTTAAGGTTTGTCACCAAAGTACCTGCCGTTGGAAGAAAAAAACATCTTGTTCATGGTTTTCGATAGAAATAAAGTTTTTGAAAATTTTATATTAAGCTACTTTTGATCAGAGAACAATAATTAAGGATTAAAAATATAATTTTTATGTAACGAAAATATTAACAGAGATTTTTAGATAAATTTCTTAATTTCATGATATTTTCTCAGGTCCTTTAGAGTAGCAACATTGATTCAGCAAGCATTTCAATAAATTTTTAAACTTCTTAACTAACAACCAAGAACTAGAATATTTAAGGTCAAGCAGTAGTTTTGTCTACATGGTAATGAGAAAATAGCAAATGATAAAGTTATCATTCTTGAAATGGAGATGTAGCAATGTATTCACTAGTGTTACAATCTACAGAGAACGTTCATTTTGCATTAAAATTGTGTTATCCACAAACCTAAGCAACAGCAAATGAGCTCGCTGATTCTTACAGTTATTGTTCTCAATACAGAAAAGTATTGAGAAGGTTTAGGTTACAATCCTAGAATCATCAACTTTCCGTATTGATGGCATGGAATACCGAAATCAACAACTTTCCGTATTGATGGTTTAAGTTACAATACTAGAATCATCAACTTTCCGTATTGATGGTTTAGGTTACAATACAGAAACAGCAACTAAAAATGTTATTTTAAGCTCATACACTATTGATCATTTTAAAATAAAGAAGCAATGTTGCATTTGGAAAGGATTCCATGTAACATATATTTTGTAATTTTGAATATTGGCTGAATCTTGAAATCTAAAACGGGCTTCATTTGTTCACAAAGTATTTCAAAATGCTTTACATTTTCATATGAGCCAGAAACTGTAAAGTTTGCAGCCTTGGCAATTCAGCTGGAATAAATTTATTCGCATTTATAAATTTAAGTGAATAACGTTTTAAGACATTTCAAAAATGTTACAAACTCTACTGACAGCTTATATAAATTAAAACAATTCCTCAGGCAGTAAACAGTTTCAATTTTCTTGTAGTTCTGTAGGTACACATTCTCTTTGGATGAGTGTGTACCTACAGAACTACAAGAAAATTTATTTCTTTTCCCTTCCACAGTTACAGGAAGGGAAATTCATATTAAATAAGTCTGCCTTTTCCAATTTATCAGTTCCTTGTTAAGAGTGAATATACAAGGTGCGGCAAAATGACTTCTTTATTTCAAGTTGCAATAAAACAAAAAGTATTGAAGTAAATGAAGTAGGCGTAGTTACGTTACAAAGAAGTTGTGTGACAATTGTGGTTTAGTTGCCGTCATGCATTGGAGTAATGAACATCATGCATATGTCGTTAGGCCTATTTCCCGAGTGAGTTCCTCATTTTAATGAAAAATGATTTGGAGTGGCCAGCTCACTCTACCAATTTGATCCTATACAATTGGGTTATTTAAAGTCACGTGTCTTTACTGACCACCCACAAACTTTGGAAAATCTGAAAAGAAATATTCATAGGAAAACGACAAACGTAGCTACCAATGTGTTGGCGAGAGTGATGAGAACAGCAGAATTCGGTTCAGTCAGTGTATCGCCTATGGTGGGCGTCACTTGCCCAATATGTTATTTAAAACTATGTAAACTAAAACTTTAAATATGCCATTTCTACATACAAAAATAAGTAAAATTATATCTTTAATACTTTTTGGGTGATTGCAATGCGAATAAGGGACTTATTTTACCACAACATGTATTATTTGTACAAAAAAACCATTTCTTATACATTTCAATTTCTATAATATATTATCTCTGTTGCCGCCCTATTATTGTTTATGCTTCACGAGCACAACTCTGTTCTTCAGGGATCGAGTTAGCAAAAACTCTCAAAAAGCAGAATAAGAGGAAATGAAAGTTCAACTGCAATTTGCCATACTTTAAATTTGCAGTGCGCAAATCATGAATTTTAAAGTAATTATTTCTTCAGCAATTTAATACAGTGCCCTTTATTGGCCAGTATTTTGATAAATTGTCTTTCACCAAGAATTAAGTGCTTCAGTATTCTTCTATATATTCGATGAAATATAAAATATTTCTTTCATAAAACAAAATGAGGCTAAAGAAGACCATACATGAATAATAATTTATTTTATAAAAGTACTTTTTCGTCGTTAAAAAAATTGTGTGTATTGTTTACAAAATATTAGAATTTCTTTTATTTATATATTATTATAAATTATACATAAATACATTATATTAAAGAATAATATGATCTACATGATCAAAAAAATTAGTAATTTTTTTCTAAATTCTCAATTTAAAATTATTATTAAATGTGTACTGGATTCATACCATATTTAAGCTGTTAATAATATTTAGAATAAAAAAAATAGCAATTTTGTTTTGTGCTTGAATGTGAAAATATATTTAAATACGTCTTTGTGCAACAAAACAGAATAACTAGATGTAGAAGTAATATGAAATGTCTGCTTTGTGGTAAAGGAAACGCTTCAGAATGTTTCCGAAAAAAATTTAATACTATTCCTTACATTATCAAAACGTCTTGCGTTATGTAGAGCGTCTTTCAAACATACTGTAATGCTTTCAAAAAGTAATATTTAGAGGCATTATATACTTTCTTCTTGTTGGAAAATATACCCAGACTGACTTATTGTATATTTTTCAGACACACAAATACCACATCTCAGTTCATATGCTTCACAGTTAAGGTTATGAAACTCGAGTATTAACCAATGGTTCAAATGTATTTCTGCATAATGGTTGGTCACACATTTAGAATAAACAAGGAACAAAATATAAGAGTTCTCTTCCTAGAATTTCATTGAACTGCTCCTTTGGAAAGTTTTAGGAATATTTTCCCTAATACAGTTGCTTTAAATTTTTGTATAACTGATAAAAATAATATTTTAGTGGGTAAACACCTAAAAACATCGAATATTTTGTAAACTTCTTGAAATAATAATATTTCTTCTAAAAATTATTTTATAGAAACATTACCATATGCATGTTCTACAAAAGAGCAAACTAGGAAATCTCAGAAGTTATAACATTAGAATAAAAGTGACCAAATGAAATGACCAATGATTTCTTCGTCATGAAAGATCTTGAAAATACTCCCACTTACTGCTAAACAAAAGAGTGTGACGTTGAACCTCTACATTAAAATGAACACTAGTTCGAAGTAGTACTTGAAAATTTTCAAGATTAAATATTTTGTGTTGATAGATGTGAGAATAATTTGTGAAAAATTTTAAGAAGCTAACAAGTGTTGACTATTCAAATGCTTAATGAGAGTTTTATATGTTATACTGTGTGTCTGAACCATCAAAGTATTCATTTCGAAATTATTTATTATTGTACAACGTTGACAATGGCGTAATATTGTATGCAAGAATCTCTTTCATGTGAAAAGCCCTGGGTTTGAGTGTGGCAACAGTCGAAAATTCAAAAAGAAGAATTGTTTTTTCCCTTACAATTCTGTCACATTGGTTAAACAGGAATATTCTTGATTCTCCTTTTGTTTCAAGTAAATACGCACTAGTCAGTAAAGTGTGCAAATTTTCTAATCATTTAACATTTCACTTAGTAAAATTTTAAAAAATTTAAAATTTTAAAAATCTTCTTCTATAATAGAAATTTTATATAATTTTTTTATATATATAACTTAAATATTAAATATTTAAAATTAAATAACTTTATTAAACTCTATTTAGTTTTAAAAAAAAGTTATTTAATTAAATATTAAATAGCTTTTTTTAAAACTGAATGAGTATCTTAATTGTGCACAGTTATTATATAATTGATAATTCATGGTAGAACGAGTCTGCTAAAAAAGAAATATCTCAATCTGTAATATTTAAAACGTATCATTTTGGCACGTGTTAAAATAGTATTTGATATTTTAATTCTCAGGAATGAATTAACAAACATCTTACTAAAAAAACATATATACAAAAACATTTATTTAAAGTAAAACATCCAGTTCAATGAGAAAAATAAGCCCCCCCTTTCTTTTTAAATAATTGAAAAAGATTTTGACTGCAATATATACACCAACAGCATGATTCAAAAATCCTAATACACGTCAATCGTGGAAAAAATATAAAATTTTTTCAATAACAAAATATAACATTTTATATAAAATAGAGCAAGAAACCTAATTTTTTGAATGAAGATATGAAGAACATTTACTATACAAGAGCTCACAGAATGTTTTTTTTTCTCGAATTCAAAGAGCTCACAGAATGTTTTTTATATTATTATGAA